>CABHPH010150072.1:13233-49915 GCA_902168325.1 Peromyscus nudipes
CTCCAGGCTAGCTGGTCTGTGCAGTGTACTCCAGGCTAGCTGGTCTGGGCAGTATGCTCCAGGCTAGCTGGCCAGAAAGTTTCCTGATGACTCTCCTCCCTCTGCCTGCCATCTGGGTAACAGAGCTGGGATTACAGATGGGTGCCACCACATCCATTTTTTTTTTAAATGTGAGTTCCAGGGATTGAACTCGGGTCATCAGGCTTACATGATGTTGTTGTTTGAATGAGAAATGTTCCCCGTAGGCTTGAGTATTTGAACTCTTGGCTCCTGGTTGGTGGCGCTGTCTGGGAAGGTTGTGTGGCCTGGTTGGGAGAAGCATTGTCAATGGAGTGCATAGCCTTGCCCCATGTGTGAGTCAGGGTTCTCTGAAGGAACGGAACTGAGAGAATGAACTGATATGTATTTATTAGATTTATTAGATTTATTAGAGGGAGCTTACAGGCTGTGGTCTGTGTAGTTCAACAATGGCTGTCCCCTGACAGAAAGATGAAGGGTCTCGTAGTTGCTCAGTCCACAAGACCGGATGTCTCGGCAGTCCCAAACTGGTGCTGGAGTCCAGAGAGGTCCTGGAGCGCTGCCAATAGTGGGTCCACACTGGAATCTGAAGACGTGGGTTCTAACACCAGTGAGGGAATGCCTCAGCGTAGACGAACTTACCAGTGAGAGTGAGGGCAAGCCGGCAAAACCCAAAGCTTCCCCCTTCCACGCCCTTTTCTGTGGCCTGCCGCCAGAAGGTCTGGCACATGTTTAGGGTGGGTCTTCCACCTCCAACCATCCAATGGGAAAACCGTCTCGCAGGCGTGCCCAGTTGCTTGGGTTCTGGTTGATTCCAGAGGTCGTCAAGTTGACTGCAAAACCAGCCGTCGCACTTCACTTCTGCTTCGTGCTTGTGGCCGAAGATGGGATCGCTCAGCTTCCTGCTCCCGCCACCTTGCCTGCTCTTTGCTGCTGCCTCCCAGCCGTGGAGAACCGGTGTCTCTCTGGAGTCACAAGCCAAAATAAACTATTTCCTCCATAAGTTGCCTTTGGGTCAGGGTGTTTTATCAAGGCAAAAGAAAAGCAACTCATACCCATAGCTATCTGGTGCTTTTACTCACTGAGTCGTCTCTCTAGCCCTCAATTAGCATTTCAGAGACATCATCCAGGCACTGTTACCATGGCGATAATCACCATAGGGTACCATTGACTGACTCCTTTCTTTGTCCCAGGTACAGGGCTTTATATAACTAAACCTTTACTTTGAAAAGAAAATACCACTATTCCCATTTTACAGATAAGGAAATTGAGGGTGGTCAGAGAAGGGAGGACTTTCAATTCCCATGGTTGGGAGCTGGCACCAAGTGATCTTGTTTCCCAGAATGCACACCACTGGTTCAGCTGGGTCCAGGCACCTGCTCTCAGCTCCTGGCCCAGACCTAAGGCATCTCTGTGTAGCTCTCTGTGATCTCATCTGGCCTAGGTGCAGTCTTTCTGGGTGTTGGGGTCATGGTGCAGGAGGCCTTGGGGTGTCCAGGCAGGCATCACCTTCTTTCTCCGGGTCTTCTTGGCCAACACTCGTTCTTCACTGAGCTTGGATCAGTCCCCCACAGGCTTTTGGCTATGCTCTTGGCTCAGGCTCTAAGGATTCTCTGCTCTCAGATAATAAATAATGAGTTCCCAAGTCTTCCAGCACCGAGGGAAGGGAGAGGCTTAGCAGCTCCTGGGTCTGAGGAGCCCTGAACCTGACCCAAGTGTTCTTGGCATCCTGGTGCATCTGTCTCCAAGGACATCTACTCTTCCACGCCTCTGATCTGCTGCTGTGTAAATTATCCCCCATCTTCCCTAAAGGAAATATAATAGGAGTGGAGAATGGGGGGAGGGACATGACCACAATCTGGGGGAGGGATGAGATAAGAATAATCCTTCCCACTTGGAAACTTTATAGCATCAAACAGAGCATGCAGTCTTTGTCCAGGCCCCACACAGGCATCCTGCCACAGGATGTGGAGCCCATGGGGCTGAGAGGATCTGACCTGCTGAGGTCTCTCTCTGCCCTATACTGGACAATCCTAGGTTCCTAGCCTTTCCTGTCGCAGGAGCCCTGCAACCTCTTCTGGAAGATATAAGGGCTTTTCCTCTCAAATCCACCTTCCCAAGATGCCCCGGAGTGCACCTCTGGCCACCAGATGTTTGCTCTCTCTCTCTCTCTCTCTCTCTCTCTCTCTCTCTCTCTCTCTCTCTGTCTAGATATCAGGGCTGGGTGGCTAGAGCTGCCTTGTGCATCTTCAGGAAGCCTTTACCATGTCCTGGTGGGGTTGGAAGAGAAGAGAGGAGTGGGTATGGGACAGAGCTGAGGCTGCTTCTCCCCAGCCTGTGGTGCCTCATACTGCATCTCCCACAGATCCAGAGACTCCAAATTCAAACCTGGCTTTCCTGGAACTCACTTGGTAGCCCAGGCTGGCCTCAAACTCACAGAGATCCGCCTGCCTCTGCCTCCCGAGTGCTGGGATTAAAGGCGTGTGCCACCACTGCCCGGCCAGAATATTTATCTTTTAAGGGTGGAGGATAGATGTAAATAAATAAATAGAAAGAACAGACTCTTTGATTCTATGCAGTATTTTTATTATTTTAATTTTATTGTATAGGACTTTGTTGTGGGGATGGGGTATGTGAACATGAGTGCATGTACCCACCGAGGCCAGAAGAGGGTACTGGATCATCCGGAGTTGAGTTCCAGGTAGCTGTGAGTCACCCCATGGACGGGTGCAGGGAGTCTAACTCTAGTCCTCTGGAGCAGGACACGCTCTTGACCACGGAACCATCTCTTCAGCCCCTATGCATTGACTTTTTTGTTTTGTTTTGTTTTTGTCTCCGTTTCATTATTTCTTCCCTGATACTAATTATTTCTTGCCCATCTACTGCTTTGGGGTTTGAATTCTTCTTGTCTTTCTAGAACCTTGAGGCGCATCCTGAGATGGTTGGAAATCTTTCTGGTTTTGCTTTGCTCACACTTCCGTTCTGTTCCTTCTGTGTTTCAGTGTAAGTGCTCACTGCTGTACTTTCTTCTGAGAACTACTTTAGTTGATCCCAACGCGTCTGGTAAGTCATGCTTCCAAGACACATTTAACTGTAAAACTTGACTTTTGGTTCTTGTTTAGATGCATGCAGATGGCTCTCCATCTGTGCCCTCTCTCCAGGGGCTGCAATTGTTTGAGGGGTCCTAGTTTCCAGACCCCTCTTAATCCACGCCTCTCCACAAGGATACAACCTCTTTTAGCCACCACCAGCTAGGTACACAGTAGTCCTTCTTTATCTGAAGGGGACATTCTCAGGTGCCCCACAGACACCTGAGGCAGTGCCCAGTGCCATGTCCTACGTACTACTGCATGTGCACACCAGTGATAAAGTTCAGTTTATAAATGGGCCACGGTAAGAGAGTGACAGCTATAACTAAAATATAACAATCGTAGCAATGTACTGTCATAAAAGTTACTTAAAACATAAGGATTATTTCTGGAATTTTTCACTTAATTGGATCATGGTTGACCACAGGTAACTGATACCCAGAGATTATTGTGATTATTTTCATGTTTGAGGAAAAACTCACTCTGGGCATGGTGATGCATACTGAATCCCTACAGTGGATTGTACAGGCAAGAAAATCAGAAGTTCATCACCCCTGGCTATATATTAAGTTCAAAGCCAGTTTGGGCTGCATGAGACCCTGTATCAGAACAACAGGTAGATGATGACTTTGGGGTTCAGGAAGTTCCAATGCTTGTCTGTGTGCAGATAGCTGGATGTGGTGGAACTTGCCAATCAAAGCCTTCAACATTTATCTGGCCTTTCCTTCTCCTCTTCTCCTTGTCCTGCCATGAGGATTCCTTCTCTTTTAGGAGGGACTTCTGTGGAATGGGAAATGGAGGAGGCTCCATACTGGAGACATCCAAGAAGAGCTCCTATGCTGAAGGAAGGGTACTAAGAAGGCCCTGGTCCATCAGAGTGGCCGTTCCTAACAGTTCGGGTTTCAAGTTCACAACCTCATTGGCGCTCCCAGAGCTCCCTTCTCCCAAGAAGCTGAGTTTTTCATTGTAGAGAAGGGAAGAAATGTGACCCTAATCCCTTTGTCCCATGATTTCATCCCTACTCTTCTCAGGGACTGCAGGCCAGAGTTGGGAGGAGGGAAAGTGGGGCAGAGCAGCAGGGAGGGGGCCCTGGGGTTCCCCAGGGGCTTTGGGCAGGAGAGAAGAGCTGAAGAGTAAAGCATCCTCTCCCCAGAGCAAACAGCTGGAAGCCCGGGAGACTTCCCGGAGGCCTTTCTCCCCGTCCTTGCTCTCTGGTTCACATGACTCTGAATTCACCCCCTCCGTCGTCCCCTGTGACCCATCACAGATAACTGCTGCCTGAGAGCAGGTCTCCTCATTTCCCACAGGGTTTACTCCAGCTGCTGCTGTGGCCTCCAGAGCCTAATGTGTCTGTCACGGGCCCATACTCCACCCAGCAAGTATCCCCCGGGTTATGTCTCAGGGTTCCGCAGCAGCCACAGGATGGAGCCTGGGCTCCAGCAAGGCACTCAAGGCCCTCCTTGTCTTTCCCCCTCTTCCATTCCAACTCAGTGGTTGGTCATAAGCTCTTGTAACCCCAGAATCCTCTGGTACTGGCCTGGCTTCCATAGTATGGATTCTGTTGTTTTGTCTCCTTCAGGAAATCACACATGTGCTGGTACACACACACACACACACACACACACACACACACACACACACAGTGTGGTCTACTACTTCTTGGGGTTCCTATAGTCACTTACATTTCTTTTTACTTCTTTTCTCTCCCTCCTCTCCTTTCTTTTTCTCTTTTCTTTTCTCTTAAGACAGGGTCTTGTGTAGCCCTGGCTTCAGACTTCCTGTGTAGCTGGGGGTAACCTTGAACTCCCGATCCTCCCCCTCTACCTCCTAAAGCCTAGGATTACAGGTGTGCACCCCCATGCCTGGTTTATGCAGTGCTCGGATCAGACCCAGGCCTCCTGGATCGTAAGTGAGCACTCTGACTACTGAACTACATTCTCAGCCCTCCCACACCATGTTTATTTCTCTCCTGTACATGTATCATCCCCACCCCCACCCCCCCACTGAAGCATCCACTTATCCCTCACCTACTGAGCTCCCTGGGGAGGGAAACAGTCCCACATTTTTACAGTCTTACTTCCCCAGATGCTAACAAAGCTTATGGCCGGCCATCCCCTCTTGCCTCCGCTTCTCCGTGCTTGAGGAATGCAGCTGGGACTATATTGTTCAAGCGTGTTTGCCAGTGGCTAGGGGAAGGGGATGGAACACTGAGCTCATCATTAGGATCAGCTAAACCCAGTAATTAGTTTAGTCACTCATCGGGGTTTATTAAATACTGCTATGTGCCAAGCTGCGCGTGCCTTGGAAACTCAGGGGCTAGCCTCCTGGTGGGAGAGGGGTAAGGCTTCCAGGTTGATCCATTTAGGTAATGCTATCCAGGGAAGGATATGCCTGGTGGCTCAGGCCTGTAATCCTGTCTACTTTGGAGGCTGAGGCAGGAGGATCACAAGTTCAAGGCCTGCCTGGGCCCCAGAATGAGTTCAAAACCAGCCTAGGCAGCTGCTTCTGCCCATCCCAGAGTTCTGCTGACAGGGCTGGTGCATGTTTGGCAGACCTGCACTCCAGGTTTGAGGTAACATGAGTTTTCTAAGCAAGCATCACTTAAAAGGGACTATCATCCACGGCCAGACCATGGATAAGCAAGCTTTCTCTGTGGAAGTCCAAATGTAAATACATTAGATTTGGGGGCCAAGAGCAAAACCAAGGATATTAAAGACTTATATAACATCAGAAAAAAGCAACAGATATCCACAAACGCTTCATTAACAAAATTCAAAACATAGTAACAATTGAGGACTTTTTGTATACAGGTCTACTAATGAGAAGAATCCAATTACTTTTGAAGGGCTATGATATTTTGCATAATTGTAGGGGGTTATGTGACTCAGCTTTCCATAACAAGACACCTCAAATAATAAATTTATACACAGAAAAACTATTATCAATTTACACTTATTATTCAGTGAACACACACACACACACACACACACACTCTACATACAATTTTTTTTGTCATTTCTGTATTATTTTACTTGAGATAGAACTTCCAAATAAATTCCTATCTAGATAAACCTATACATAAGTAGATATCCACTATTTTTTTTTCCACAAAGCAATTGCATTTTCAACACAGAACAATACATGATTCACTAGCATACATGCATACACAAATCTGCATCCTGAGTCAAGGAAGGTAGAAACAATAAATTTCTTCACCTAAACAATTCCACTCTCAACCCAGTTCCAGCACACAGTTCCTAGGTCATCACTATAAACTCGAAATTGTCCCATTGCAATGAAATCTCCATTATGCACTTCATTTCTTAAGTCTCAAAATTCAAATGATAAACTCTGATACTAGCCTTCCAAATATGACAAATCCACAACCAAAATCCCTTTCGTGGTTTTCTCATTAAGTTCAAGAAGTTCAAAAAAAAAAAAAAAAAAAAGTAAAGGAACTACTTTAGCAGATATATTTCTTATTACTTCTTATATACTTCTTATATTCATTCCATCTTCTTAATTCTTATTTAAACTTACATTTACAACTAGTATCTTTACTTCTTACAAGCTTATTACTGTATGTTTTAGGACTACCTTAGATTCTTCTTGCAAGCTTATATTTTTAAAGGAACTCTATGGATCTATTTTACAAACTTATATAGGGCTATCATTAGCATATATTTAACTTAGTAAACACCTAAAGATTTCTTAACACAGATCTAACAAGACAGAATTTTTACAAACTCACATATCTTATTTTCATCTTTTTCTACTTCTTACTCTTACTTATTATCACTATCTCTATTAGAAAGATTCTCTTAACTAGACAGAAAGTACATACATCATTTCTATAGTTTAGAGCTTATAGTCAGCTTTGCTATACAATACTGGGATTTAGTGAGTATTGTCGTTGTAGAGTTGTAATACTTGTTACTAGGGGCTGTAACATTCTCGGGGTGAAGTCCCCAAATCAGAACTGCACCTGCCCCGCCTGCGCGCACTAAGGTGGGCAACCTCTGACAGGAACTTTCCTATGGGCCTGCGTCCGTCCCAGCCAGTCAGTGAAAAACAAAAGCACCCACAACAGCCCTTCCACAGCTCCTTCAGAGAAACCCCTCTCCCACTGATTCCACTCTCACCCTGCACGCTCCCTTCCCCCCAGATGCAGAGCCCCAGACATCCCAGGCTGCTCTGCTCCTCTGCTAGCTGCCTTTGGAGGTGGGGGCTTTCTTTCTCCCCGAATCTGCCTTAAACTCTTAGCAGCTTTCACAGATCATGCATTTTCTGGGGAGAAATTTGTCCCTTCTATTTCTTCAGATGTTGGTATGGGTTTATCTATTGCCTGAGTTTTCATGGGTGTGTTTAGCTTCTTTGGGTTGGATTTTTCCTTCTAGTGCTTTCTGTAAGGCTGGGTTTGTGGATAGGTCTTGATTAAATCTGGTTTTATCATGGAATATTTTGTTTACTCCACCTATGGTGATTGAGAGTTTTGCTGGGTATAATAGTCTAGGTTGGCATCCGTGGTCTCTTAGTGTCTGCATAACATTTGTCCAGGACCTTCTAGCTTTCATAGTCTCTATTGAGAAGTCTGGTGTTATTCTGATAGATTTGCCTTTATATGTTACTTGGTCTTTCTCCTTTGCAGCTCTTAATATTTTTTCTTTGATCTGTATGTTTAATGTTTTGATTATTATGTGGCGAGAGGACTTTCTTTTTGGGTCCAGTCTATTTGGTGTTCTGTAAGCTTCTTGTATCTTCATAGGTATTTCTTTCTTTAGGTTAGGAAAGTTTTCTTCTATGATTTTGTTGAATATATTTTCTGTGCCTTTGAGTTGGTATTCTTCTCCTTCTTCTATCCCTATTATTCTTAGGTTTGGTCTTTTCATGGTGTCCCAGATTTTTTGGATGTTTTGTGTTACGACTTTTTTGTCTTTAGTGTTTTCTTTGACTGACGAATCTATTTTCTCTATTGTGTCTTCAGTGTCAGAGATTCTCTGTTCCATCGCTTGTATTAGGTTGGTTATGCTTGTTTCTGTAGTTCCTGTTTGTTTAGTCAGGGTTTCTATTTCCAGCATTCCCTCAGCTTGTATTTTCTTTGTTGTCTCAATTTCTTTTTTCAGATCTTGGAATGTTTCTTTCATCTGTTTAATTATTTTTTCTTGACTTTCTTTGCTTTCTTCCAATTTTTTGTTTGCTTTTTCTTCCATCTCTTTAAGGGAATTTTTTATTTCCTCTTTAAGGAAGTTTTTCATTTCCTCTTTAATGGAGTTTTTCATTTCCTCTTTAAGAGAATTTTTTATTTCTTCTTTAATGGAGTTTTTCATTTTCTCTTTAAAGGAATTTTTTATTTCCTCTTTAATGGAGTTTTTCATTTTCTCTTTAAGGAAATTTTTTATTTCCTCTTTAATGGAGTTTTTCATTTCCTCTTTAAGGGAATTTTTTATTTCCTCTTTAATGGAGATTTTTGTTTCCTCTTTGAGGAAATTTATTTCCTCTTTAAGGATATTTTTTATTTCTTCTTTAAAGGCCTCTATCATCTTCTTAAAGTCATTTTTAGGATTGATTTCTTCCGTTTCTTCTGCCTTGGTATGTTCAGGACTTGCAATTGTAGGGTCGGTAGGTTCTGGTGTTGTCATATAGGTCTTTATGTTGTTGCCTGTATTTTTCCGCTGGCGTCTGCTCATCTCTTTCTCTGCTCAGTGCAGATGGTGTAAGACCCTAACCCTTCAGGCCTACACCTCCAAGCCTCAGAAATGAGAAACTTCAATCACCAGGAAATGAGAAACTAAAAATCTGGTCCCCTGGGCAAGCTGACCACCCCTGTTCTCAGTCAGGGAGGTGTATACTTACAATTCTGGTGATCTGGTTTGGTGGTTGGGTGGTCTTGATAAGTTCTTTTGAGAGCCTCTTGAAATACAGGATCCAAAGACACCTCTTACTCCGTGGCTTGCTGTATAGCTGGGTGGCTGACCTCTGATGTCCTCCTCCTTCTCTGGCTCCTCAATCCTTCAGGTTCCAGCGAGCACCGCTGCAGTGATCCCTGCTGCGTGGAGCCCAGGTCCTGCAGAGCGCACCTGCCCTGCGCTGTGCTCTCCATCAGTTCCCAATTAAGAAGCAATCAGCAAGGTGATTAGCATCCACTGTGCGGGTTCGGGCGTCCCTGAACCTTGTAGCGTTCACCCAGCTCTGTCATGCCCCAAAGGGTCACCCGGGGAGTCCCCGGCCGCTGCTCCTTCCCTGTGCTCACCACGACCGCTTGCACGGCGCCTCTCACCCGAGTGCCCGGCAGTCCGCTCACCCGCAGGCCCGGGGGAGACCGCGCAGGAAGGGTCGATCCAAACCGCGGATTCCCGAGGAAGGCAGAGAAACCCCGATGCTCTAGCCAGCTTCTCCCAACCTAAATCAATCCATCCATCTTTTGTCTCCAAGCTCTTATCTCTCTCTTTTTCCGTATACCTTTTTTTTTGACCAATTTTTTTGAGACAGTTTTACTGTGTATCTTGGGCTGGTCTGGACCTCATGACTCAGCCTCTGGGTCCTAGGATGACAGATGTGAGTCACACACAGCTCAAGAGAAAAGGCTTGTTTTGGCTCACTGTTCTGGAGGCTGCAGTCTAAAGATCAACTGTCTCACTGTTGGGATCTCTGCCAAAGGACGCTTGTCAAAGGTGGAATGTGTCATAGAGCAAAGCTGCCCACTTTGTGAGCCAGGAAGTGACAGGAAGAGCAAGGGACCAGAATCTCAAAATTCCCTTCAGGAGTACAGCCCATGGATCTAAGGACCTCTCACTGGGAACCACCTCCTAATGGTTCTACTGCTCCCCAGTATTGCCATCCTGGAGACCACCCCTTTAACTCCTAGGCATTGTGGGGACATGAAGATGGGGCCCATATGATGGCATGAGTGACTTTATAATAAGAGGAAGGAAGTTGGGTAGTGGTGGTGCAGGCCTTTAATCCCAGCACTCGGGAAGCAGTTCCAGGCCAGCCTGGTCTACACAGCGAGATCCAGGACAGGCACCAAAACTACACAAAGAAACCCTGTCTTGAAAACCAAAAAAAAAAAAAAAAAAGAGGAAGGAAGACCCAGGCTGGCACACTCCAATGAACTCTCATGCTCTTAGGCTTTTCTGCCTTCCACTATTGGATGGCGTAGTAGGAAAGCCTTCACCAGACACAGCCTCTCAAGGACTCTTGGTCTGCAGAACCATGAGTCAAATAAACTTCTGTGGTTTATAAATCAACCAGTCTCAGTTGTTGTAATGGACTAAACTACCAAAGGTCAACCCACTATGGTGTGCTGGTCAAATATGACTATCTGGCTTTGTGAACTAAAACTATTTTCCCAGGGCCTAGGGAGATGGCCCAGATGATAAAGTATTTGCCATGTAAGCATGTAGATTCAAGTCCAGATCTCTAGCACCCACATAAAAAGCCAGGTATAGCTGTGTACCTACAACCTCAGCTCTTGAGAGGTAGAGACAGGAGGATTCCTGGGGATTGCTGGCCATTTAGGATTTTGATAGAAACAATCTCACATTCATCAGTGTTCTCCAGAGAGATAAAACCAACAGGGGCAGAGATAGACAGATGCATGGCTAGCTAGCTAGCTAGATCTAGCCAATCTCATAAATCAGTGAGCCACATGAGAGACCAGTATCAAAAAACAAGAACAGCGATTGAAGAAGACACCCAATGTTGATCTCTGGTCTCATAAAATTGCACTCATGTGTACATGCACATCCATATATATATTACATACACACGCAAAATCAACGTGGTCAAACATTTCCGAAAGGAGAATTTCTTTCCCAAATCACAATACCATATCATAAATTACTCTCTCTCTCTCCCCACCTCTCCCTCTAAACAAAACACATTCAGGATCCTAACTTGGTAGAATGTCAGGGATGAGATCTCTGTGTAAGTATCTATCATGTTTCTCTGGTCCAGCAATGAGCAGCTAGGAGGTTTATACAGTGCAAACTAAAAAATATTCCTAAAGGAATTAAAGATATAATTTTAAAAAAGACCCCCGACATTCATGGATTGGATGGTTTATTATCATGTGGATGGCGACACTCTCCCTGAGTGGTCTATAGATCTGTGATGGTTAATTTTCAGCCTGAGTTGACTGGGTACCTAGAGTCTCAGTCAGGGTTTCCATTGCTGTGATAGAGCACCGTGCACAAGAGCAACTTGGAGAGGGAAGGATTTATTTCAGTTTGTTTTTGTTTTTTTTTTTTTTTTTTTGTTTTGTTTTTTTTTTTGGTTTTTTGAGACAGGGTTTCTCTGTGTAGCTTTGCGCCTTTCCTGGAACTCACTCCGTAGCCCAGGCTGGCCTTGAACTCACAGAGATCCGCCTGGCTCTGCCTCCCGAGTGCTGGGATTAAAGGCGTGCGCCACCACCGCCCGGCTGTTTTTGTTTTTAAATCATTATTTTATGTGCATGAGTGTTTTGCTTGCATTATATATGTGCACCACATGCCTGCCTGATGCCTGCTAAAGTCAGAGAGGGTGTTAGATGCTCTGGAATTGGAGTTACAAATGATTGTGAACCACCATGTGGGTTCTGAGAATCAAACCCAGGTCCTCTGCAAGAGCAACAAGTGCTCTTAACCACTAGCCAACTCTCCAGTCCCTGGTTGCTTTTTCAGGACAGGGTCTCACTATGTACATCTGGCTGTCCTAGAACACACTATATAGACCAGGCTGGCCTCAAAGGCACAGAGATCCACCTGCCTCTGTCTCCTAAGTGCTGGGATTAAAGGTGTGTGCCACTATGCCTGGCTTTATTTCTGCTTTCTTGTCTCCATCAAAGTCTTTCATAAAAGGGAGTCAGGGCAGGAGCCTGGAGGCAGAACCTGGAGCAGAGGCCATGGAGGAGCGCTGCTTACTGGCTTGCTCCCCATGGTTTGCTCAGTCTGCCTTCTTTTTCCATCTTACCCTTCACCCAAGGGTGGCACTGTCCCCTGTGGGGTGGTCCCATCAACATCAATCACTAATTAAGAAAGTGCGTCACAGGTTTGCCCACAGGCCCATCTGATGGTGGGAGCATGTTCTCAGTTGAGGTTTACTCTAGCCAAATGACCCTAGCTTATGGCAACTTGACGGAAAAGTAGCCAGCACACCCGGACAACTGGTAGGTAAAACATTATTTCTAGGTATGTCTGTGAAGATGTTTCCAGAAGCGTTTGGATTGTGAATCAGGGGACTGAGTAAGGAAGGCACACACCCCACCAGATCTGAGGGGTGTCACCCACTGGGCTGAAGATCTGGGATAAACTAAGGAAGGGAGGAAAGTTCTCTCTCTTCTGGAGCCAGGACACCCTTCTCCTGTCCTTGGACACCAGAAGTCCAGGTTCTCTGGTCTTTGGACTTATATTTGCACCAGTTCATTCCCCTCATGTTCTCAGGCGTGAGGGTCACATATCAGACCACGCCTCTGGACTTGGATTGAGCCACACTGCCTGCTGCCTTCCCTGGTTCTCCAGCTTGCATACAGCATGGAGTGGGATGTCTCAGCCCGGAATCACATGGTAAAATTTACCTAATGAACCCTTTTCATGCAGTGGCCTGTCTATCTATCTATCTATCTATCTATCTATCTATCTATCTATCTATCTATCTATCTATCATCTACGTATTTCTCCATTCATCCATCCATCTTTGTTCCCTACTGATTCTGAAGAACACAGACAAACACCAGATTCTACCACAATCTCAAATGGCTGTTTTTGTAGAAATGAAAATTCCAATTCTTAACTTCACATGAAATCGTAATAAGTTTGCTGTCATGAAAACAATATTGAAAGGGAAAAATAATTGGAAAGACTCAACACCTGTAAACTTAACTAGGAAGCTACAGCAATAGAAAAAACTCAAGATACCGACATGAGACAGACACACAGACCAGTGGGACAGACTGAGAGCTTTGGCTGGGCGTGGTGGTGCATGTTGGGAATCTGAGCACGTGGGAGGCTGAGGTGGGAGGGCCTCTTCTAACCCAAGGCCAGCAGGGATACATACAAGACTGTGTCTCGACAACAATGGAATATTGAGAAACTGGGGGAAATGTATACTTTAACTGGTTTTTTATCAAGGTTCCCAAGACCATTCGGTGAGTAAAATAGTCTTATCAGTGAGTAATGCCGGGACAACTGTACACAGAAGGACAGGGTGAGTTCTAACCCTATGCTACACACAACACGAACTCTATACAGACACGTGGCCGAAATAAAAGAGTCAAAACAGAGAAGAGAATAAATGGTAAGTCTTCATGACATTGGACTTGGCAGTGGTTCTCTCACTTGACCTGGAACTCACCAAATGGGCTAGCCTGCCTGACCTGCAAGCCCCAGATGTCCACCTGTCTCTAATTCCCTTGCACTGAGATTACAAGTGTACCTACGTTTTTGTTGTTGTTTTAACACGGGGTTCTGGGGATTGAACTCAGGGCCTCACACTTGTATGGCAAGCATTTTATCAACTGAGCTCTCTCTCCAACTCTATAATTAATTCCTTTTATATGAAAAATCCAGAACTGGCAAATCTATAACCCTTACAGACAGGAAGAGGATTAGTGAACTCCTAGAGGGTGGAGGAAGCAAGAGTGGGTGGGAGCTGGAGGTTACAGAATATTCTGGAGCCATGGGAAAGCTGAAATCCGCACTGGCCCTGCTACAGTGTGATCCCACAGAGATCATGGACTCAGTCTGAGATCCTAAGGGGCCAGTGGTGGCTGAGTGGGAAATGGATTCTCTCTAAGGGCACGATGAGAAGAATGGTCCTTCCCCATCCTCCCTCCCCAGCTTCATGTCTCGAGCAAGAAGAGCTGACCAGATCCCCTGGAAGGGAGGGGAATAAACTCTCTTCCCATCTGTTGAGAATTAACCTCCGAACCATTTAACCAAACATTGGCTTCTCTTGTCATTTGATAAGGTGCATCCAGCCGAGGGAGATGGGGGAAATTGGGAGGTTATTCTTTCAAATTACGTCAGTGGGGGTTTGTTCCTGCAGCTGAGTCCAGCCAGGGTCCCGTCTGGGACATCACATCACCAGCAACACACTCAAGGACAGGCTCAAATGCTTTCCTCTGCCTGGGAGTTCAGGCATTCACAGGGATATAAAAAAAAAATCAAGAGGGATTTTCAAATAAAGCCCATGCTCTCTGCAGGCTGTCTGCCCTGAGCCAGTGCGGCAGTGAGGGGCGATTATGGAGGAAGGAATGGTTTGTGTCACCGTCACACGGAAATGTCCAATGGCTTTTCTGCACAGACAACACCTCTCTGTCTTCCAGAGACTATGTGCAGACTTCCGGAGCTGTCGGGGACCTCTGAGACCATCCTGCCTGCCCTCACCCCCCACCCCCCCTTGAGTCTCGTTTCTCTGCAGAATGGGCCAGCACAGTCTAGACAGATAGGGACTGCCAGCGCCAGCCAGCCTGCTTCTGCTGGCGGATCAGACCGCTCTCAAGGACACCAGGCCCTGGTCAGGAGAGTGGGAGCTCAGTCAGGCCCCAGATGCTGTCATCCAGCCCTTCCTCTGGTCCCCTTTCTGTCCGCCAACCAACAGAAGCAGGGTCCCCTACCACACTTAGGCCCTTTCCTGGCCCAAATGAGGCCACAGTGCAGATGTGTGGAGCACTGGAGACAGTCAGAAGTCTGTCTTGTGTGTGACCATGGGTCTTCCTCTATGGGCCTCAGTTTCCCCATGAGTCAGAGGAGCTGCATGAGATGGTCTCCAAGGTCCTTTCCACTCTGCATAGTGGTTTTTTTTTTGCATCCCCCCCCCCCTCATGGATTCCTTTGGGAGGCAGGGAGGATTATGTTTCTTGACACAGACTTTGGTGTATGTGTGCACACATTTACATATGTGTGCTTATGTGTGTAGACATGTATACACATGTATGAATGTACATGTGGAGGCCAGAGGTTCTTGTCAGTTATTTCCCTCAATTACTCTCCATCTTTTAAAAAAAAAGTGTGCACGGGTGCGTGTGTGTGTGTGTGTGTGTGTGTGTGTGTGTGTGTGTGTGTATCCATGCCTAGGTGGGCACCTGCCATAGCAACTTGTAGGGAAGTCAGAGAAACATTTTGGTGAGTCAACCATTGCCTTTTGCCTTGTTGGGACAAAACTCTTGTTCCTGCTGCTGGGCTGTTTTATGGGCGAGCTGACTTGCAAGCTTCCCAGTGATTTTCCTGTCTCTGTCTCCCACCTTGCCATAGGAGTGCTGGAATTACAGATGTGTGCCATCACATCTGGCTTTTTGTGAAAAGGATATTTATTTTATTTTTTAAACAGTTATCATGTAGGAGTAGTAAAATTATAGAAACTTAAAGCTCTTATTTTTATTTTTTGTTTTATATGTATGAATGTTTTGCCCAAATAAACGTCTGTGTTCTACTATGCGTGTGCCTCATGCCCATGGACTTCCCGGAACTGGAGTTACAGGTGGTTATAAGCCACTATATGGGTGCTGGGAGTCAAACTTGGGTCCTTTGGAAGAGCAGCCAGTGCTCTTAATGCTGAGCCATCTCTCCAGTATCAGATTTATTTTATTTTTAATTATGTGTATGTATGTCTCTGTGTGGGTGTCAGATCCTTTGGAGTTGAAGTGACAGGTGATTGTGAGCTTCCTGATGTAGGTGCTGGGAACCCATCTTGGGTCTTCTGTTTTTAACTGCTGAGCAGCATCTCCAGCACCTACACCCAGTTGTTGGGGGTGGGGTGGGAATGTGAGGATCAAATTTGGGTCGCCAGGCTTGAGTGATTAATACCTTTATCATCCAAACCATCTCCCCAGTTTCTGCTACTTGATTTTTTAAAATTTGTTGAGATTTATTTATTTTCATTTCATGGGTTGGCTGTCTTGCATGTATGTGTGTATGTCTGTGTACCATGTGCATGCAGTGCCCTTGGAGGCCAGAAGAGGACATTGGATCCCCCGGAATTCAAGTTACAGATGTTGTAAGTCAACATGTGGGTGCTGGAAACCAAACCCTGTCCTCTGGAAGAGCAGTCAGTATTCCTAACCACTGAGCCATCTCTCCAGCTCCCATTTTAAAAGACAAGTTCTCTCCCTGGACCTGGCGTTCACTGATTTGGCTATACTGGCTGGCCAGCAAGCCCCATAGATCCCTCTGTCTCCTCCTCTCTGGCACTAGGATTGCAAGTGCATGCTGCTGTGCCTGGATTTTAAAGTGGGGGCTGAGGATTTGAACTCAGATCCTCAGGCTTGCACAGCAATCACTTTACCAGCTGAGCTGTCTCCCCATCCCCTTCTTTGTTTTCCTTTTTCTTTCTTTTTTAGGTAGGATCTCACTGTGTGGCTCAGACTGGCCTTGAATTTACTGTCTAACACAAGCTGACCTTTGACTTGTGAGCCTCTTGCC
Source organism: Peromyscus nudipes (assembly GCA_902168325.1). Lineage (NCBI taxonomy): Eukaryota > Metazoa > Chordata > Mammalia > Rodentia > Cricetidae > Peromyscus > Peromyscus nudipes. Next base: position 29,738 of record CABHPH010150072.1, read on the forward strand.
CCTCCCACCTCATTGTTGGAAGTATACAGACAAATCATCACACACTGCTTCGGCTTTTTTGAGACTTTTTTTCTCTGCACCTCTTAGGGACCTCAAGCCTGTTAGTCAGATTATCTCTTCAGGACCCAACTTGCTGAAATGTTGTTTGCCTGAGTTATTTGGTTTTTGGAGCTGGTGAGGTCTTGCCTGCCTCCTCCCAGACTCCCAGATATTTCTCATTGGTCACTTCTGCCCTGGTCGGGGAAAGACAAGAGCCCTCAACCTCCAGCTCCCTGCCCCTCTACCCCCACCCTGAGAACTGGCTAGAGGCCAGGCCCAAGCTACTCAGAGTCATGAGAAGTCTTAGTTCGGATGAGGAAGGAAAGTCATGGCTTGGGATACTTGACGGTAGGATGAGGAGAGGACTCAGACTGGATCTGTTGGACCCTAAATCCATATACCATATCTTTTTGCCCCCGAGTGACCCTGCCATCCGGGTTCTTAGTGGCAGAGACCTGCTCCTGGGAGAGAATTCTAGCTTCCTGGGGACAGGAAAAATTGATGACAGTAAGGACAGAATCAAGTGAAGGGCTTGCTCAAAAGATCCACTCTTCCGGCAGCCAGTCCAGGAGAGCGAACACATGAAACATTCAAGCCCCGGTTCACAGTTTTATAGATCCGTAGGACTCCCTGCGAAGCCCGCATGGAGCGGCGCAGTTGCTGGATGGACGTAACCTCAAGCTCCCTCCCACTCTCAGCTTCTAGGCTTCTTAGCCTGAGATTACCAGTCCGTCTCAAATGGGGGTGGCGGGGCGAGGGGGAAGGACCCTCCATGGCGGCCATGACAAGAACTCATTTCCTCTTTGCACTCACAGCCCCCCTGGTGTCAGCAGCAATGGCGGAGCTTCCCCCAGCTGCCAGTCTTTGGACCACTCAACATTTTTGTACCTTGAGTCTTTCATCATCCCTCCTGGAAGGCAGGGCTGCCTCTGCTCTCAGCTCAGCTGAGGGAAACTGAGGCTGATCCTTTAGGGTTCGAGTCTGAGGGAGAACTGAGGTCTCGTTAGAGCATGCTTGCTGACAGCTCTCTTTCTTCTGGTCCTTTGGGGAGAGTGGGTCTCCATGGGCAGCTCAGCAACCAGCTGTGGCCCAGATGTGGAGACCCGGCTGGCCACAAAGGAGGTGGGTGTGTGGGAACATCTCCCACTTCCTCCCTTGAAGATAAATGGTTCAGGGGCCACTGGAGGTGTCGAAGGCCACAGCTGCCCCAGGAGCTTTCCCAAGATGGGAGCTTTGCTCCAGCCCTGGAAACAGTTCCTACCTTGTGAGACGGATGTCTTAGAAGACAGAGTGAGGGGCCTGAGCGCCACCTCATCCTCTCACACCACGGCTCTCTAAATAATTTTGTATAGGCCCCAATTCCTGTGTGTCCGAAGCCGGGTCTGTGTAAAGGCATGGATGCTAAGGGCGGATGCCATCTTGCTCTGTATTTATTTATTTGTATGTGCGTGTATATGATGTATGCGCTTGTATGCATTCTCATGTACAACTGCAGGGTGCATGTAAGCCACAGCTTGTGTTATGGCATGCACATGGCAGTCAGAGGACACCTTCAGGTGTTGGTCCTTGTTCGAGACAGAGTTTCTTTGTCATTTGTCACTGAGTATGCCGAGCTAGCCCAGGGGTTTCCTTGTCTCTGCCCCTGACCTCACATAGAGGCACTGGGATTGTAGACATATACTACCATTCCCAGACTTACATGGGTTCCAAGGATTTGAACTCAGGTCCTCATGATTGCATGGTAAGCTATCTCCCCACCACCTTGGTCTACATTTTGTTCACTTGGCCCAACATTTTTAACCCTTTTCTCTGACCGTAGAATGAGCAGAAACACACAAACACAAAAGGCAGCCATGCAGTACACCTGTGTGTGCATACACACACACAGTCACACAGTCACATGTGTGTATACACACACACACACACACACACACACACACACACACACACACCTCCAGGAGCAGCCATGAGCTCCCTCCAGCCCCTCAAGAGAGGAGGGAAGGAAGCTGAGTGCCATATATCATTTCTCTCCAAACAAGCAATGTCCTTTTTGCCCGGAGTGGGATGGGGGTGGTCTGCAGCCATGACTGGCCTCGGGAAGGAGCCCCTCTGGCCCATATTTCACAGACACCCCAGACAGAAACTGCTGTCAGGAGCACTGTCTAATTTCCTCCCTGACTGCCGGCCCAGATCCCCCCACAAAGAGGGGCATTGTATCCTCCCTTGCACCCTTGGCATCTGCTCCGCAGAGATCCTCTGGGGAACTCGGGGAGGGGGCTTGGGGGGTGAAGGCACCACATCCTGTGCCCCAACCTTTAGAAGGGTCACAGATTCTTGAGTTGAAAGAGCTTGGTCCTGGCTGAGGGATCCTCATCCTCCCCCATCCTCTCATGGTCCTCTTAGGTACCGCAAGGCTCTGACTAGAGCCCCGAAAGGCCATTACCATTCATTTAAAATAGGCCAGGTCCCCACGTTCTCCCAGAAGAGACATAAGCTTCACACCCACTTCCTACATCTGCAGGGAGACTCGCTCACGCGGCGGGGCACACTCAGAGGTCTCTACACCACTGGCGAGATCTTTCATAAGATGATTATTCTGGGAAGAAGCGTGGGTCCTAGAGGGTAGAGCCTCGGGAGGACGGAGGGAAGGAAAGGTGGACTGGAGAGAGACGACAGTGACCGAGTGAGCAGTGGACAGACTTTTTGGGAGGATGCTGCGACCTGGGCCTTTGCTCTCTCATTCTTACCGAGGGACATCACTCTAGAAGCTGCCTCTCCCTTGGCCCTGCTGGTCGTAGGTCTAGGTGAGGAGTGGAGTGGAGCTCATGCCCACAGAAAGCCCTCTCCCTGAGCCAGGTACTGTGTTAGGTTCTACAGACGCGAGCCTGCCATCCCAGGGCCGGGCTGACTTTGCTTGCACTCATCCTTCTGCCTCTGTTCACTGTTGACAGAGAGTCAACACTAGAGAAATACTCTTGTGAAGTGAACGAATCTCCTTCTCTCACTGTAACTGAAGTATGACCTCTAAGTATCACAACTCCTACAGGCCTAGAGATAGGGAAACTGAGGCTCAAGGAAGGTAGATGACTTCATAAAGACCATACAGCTCATCTGTACAGAGCCTGTGCTGGTCCCTAAGCCTGTTAGTCTGGAGGCATGTGTGTGTGTGTGTGTGTGTGTGTGTGTACGTACACGCAAGGTGGGAGCCGAGGAGGAAGGCAATGAAGAATTTGGATTTCTCTGCCTGCAGTGCAGAATGTGAAAGGAAAAAAAAAATAACTAAATCCAGCTTGCTCCCCGAGACAGCCGCAGGCTCAGACACAAGCCTGCGGCTCTCCAGCCAGGTGCACTGGGTGCTTTAGAGAGGATTTGTGTTCCTGGAAAACTGGGTTTAAATCACCTTTAAGAGCACAAAGAAAGCCATCCCTGTAGCCACCAGGGAACCTGCAATGTGATCCAGGAACCCTTCAGAAACTGTGGGTTTGCTTCCCTCAAACATGACATCTGTTTGGTGGTGGAAGCCAATGCCGGCCAGGAAGAGCTCCGACTCCATGGTGGGTGCCCTTCTCAGTCCCAGCTCAGCCTGCTGCCTTCCTAGTCACGCTGCAGTTAAGCCCGGCCATGGGCCCCAGCTCTGGGGACAGCCTGGAGTTCTGAGCCAGCAGCTCCAGTTAGGAAATTAATAAAGACAAGCTCTCGCAGCCAGAACCATGGTGAGAGACGAGTTAGGTCATGTCTCTCTGTGTTCAATCGGATATGACTCCCAGCCCTGATGTCACCTCTAAGTTATTAAGCATCACCCTTCCAGATGTGTGGAAACGGTTGACAAGTCTCTTATCAGGCATGCCCCTGAGGTTTGTTGGTGGCAGGGGTCAGGCTCTGGAAGCTGATTCTTTGCCAAATATAGGTCAGAGGTAAAAAGTCTTGTCCTAGCTTCAGAGAGGGCTGGGAAGGTGAGTGATTGGCAAAGAATCTCGGTCTTATAACCACAGCAAGAGAGAGTTCTCCTGGGCTGTAGAATCAGGGTGGTGTCCCCTTGTCAAGGGCATGGCCTGCCAGATTTGTGATCCCTGAAGGCCTGGACTGTGTCTTATCATCTAACTGACCTTCAGGTCAGAGCTTCCAGTTAGTGGTCTATTTGTCTTGGAGCCAAGAAGCCAGGCAATACCACAATTTAACAGTTTCTCCATCCATTCAGCCACTAAGCCACTTACCCATCCATTTTTCCACCTACCCACCCACCCATCCATCCATCCATCCATCCATCCATCCATCCATCCATCCGTCCATCTTTCTGTCTGTTCATCCACTGATTTATCTATCTATCCATCTGTCCCTCCACCTGTTTGTCTATTCATCTGTCCATTCATATACAGTTTGTCCATCTATCCATCCATCTATCATTTCTTCATTTATCCAACTGTTTGTCTATCCATCTATTCAATTACTACATTTTGATGCAATATGTTTCAGGCATCTCACTACTAGCTAGGAATAAAATGGTCAGAGAAATACACTATCTCCCCCCACCAACAGAAGAATGATAGATTGAAACGGTGACCATAAACTCACAGACATGACACGGGAAGACACAGATGAAGAGCCGCTGTGGATGGCATAGCCGCATTAGATGGGGGGATGTGCATTTGAAATCATTTTGAAGGTATGTAAAAATATGAATAGGTTCAGGGTTTGTGGGAAAACGGATTTGAGAAGGACATCCAGGGGACAAAGGAACATGGGAGGTGGCCCAGAGAGTACTCAATGACACTTGCCTCCTTAGTGACTGGAAGGGAGGCTTAGCTGCAACACGCTCCTCTGTATGGCTGAAGAACACATAGCTCTTAATGGACAAGAGTTCCATGCAAACGTAGAGATCCAAGTCACGTAAGATAAGCCAGGGCTTATCTTGATTGTCAACTTGCTGGGATCTGGAATCATCTAGAGAACACAAGGCATGTCTGTGAGCGAGTTTCCAAAGAGAACTGACTGAGGTGAGATGACCCATCCTGAGAACGGGCAGCCCCTTCAACAGATAGACCAGATATAAAAAGGCAGGGTGGGGCATGTTGCCTGGCTGAGCGAGTCTATTGCCGCTGCTGCTGCCGCCGCCGCCGCCGCCGCCGCCGCCGCCGCCGCCGCCGCCGCCATTCTCTCCTGACATCAGTTCAGTCTTTCATGGACTGAATGAATCTTCCGTACCTTCAGTGGAAGACTGGGACTTTTGTGGACTGGGTAGCTACGGGGTTCTCAGCCTCTCCAGCATACTGAGGTCATAGCTAGACTACTCCACTCCTGTAGTGTTAATCTGATAAATCCCATTTTCTCTCTGTCTTTCTGTCTCTGTCTGTCTCTGCCTCTGTCTGTCTGTCTCTCTCTCTCACACGCGCGCGCGCACGCGCGTGCACACACACACACACACACACACACACACACACGCACGCACGCACGCACGCACACGCACACACAATTGGTTCAGTTCCTCTAGAGAACTCTGCTTAGTACACTTGGTTACTTGGGGTCTGGACAGGCAGAGAGGGTTCATACCCGACACTGGTTTTCTTATGGGTAGAGGTGCTGTCAGAAAGGCCAAGGGTGGGCAGCATTCTGAAGCCCTGAGTCCCTCTAGGAGCTCTCATTTGGAAGTGGATTCTTCTCTTCCTTCACCACTCTCTCATCTCCCCACCTCTCTCAGAAGGGCAGCCGTACACTTGCTTGTCCCGGATGCTTTCCCAAGGAAAAAGAAAGTCATTATTAAAAAGGTACCATTTGCAAATTCTCAGTTGTTTGGATTCCTATGGTTTCACCAATTCTGGCCACAGTCAGTGGCTCCCATTATGGAGTCACCAGGGGCTGGGTGGTGGTGGTGCAGGCCTTTAATTCCAGCATTCGGGAAACAGAGGCAGGCGGATCTCTGAGTTTGAGACAGCCTGGGCTACAGAGTGAGTTCCAGGAAAGGCTCCAAAGCTACACAGAGAAACCTTGTCTCAAAAAACAAAAAACAAAAAACAAAAAACAAAACAAAACAAAAAAAAAAAAAGAGTCACCAGGGGTGGCCTTGTTTCCCTGGCACATCTTTGCTATTAAGAGACAGCAGAGGGATTTTATTCTCTCTCTCTCTCTCTCTCTCTCTCTCTCTCTCTCTGAGGTAGGTTCTTAAGTAGCCCACCTAGACTCAAACTCTTGATGTAGCTAAGGCTGGCCTTAAACTCCTGATCCTCCTATCCTCCTGCCTCAGCCTCCCAAGTGCTGGGATTATAGGTAAGTGCCAGCGAACCCAGTTGGCGGACGGTTTTACCAGCGTGAAGAGCAGTTGGCCCCAGCATTGACCAATCAGTTCACCCTTCGTTGATCGATCAAATGATGGGGAGGCAGACAGGTGTAGGGAGTGTGCAAAAGAACCCAGAGAGCATTTGTGTGATGTATATGCGAGCGTGCATTTCACTGCCAGGCTCAACAGATTTAGTCACTGTGGGAGTTTTTGAGGAATTACAACTCTCACACTGAAGGATTTTTTTTTCTGTTTCAGAAGTGAATGTTGTTGGCTAATGTTGGGCATTGCCTGAAAAGCAGTTGGGCCACCTTTACACCATTTAAAAATTTTTAAATTACATTTATGTATGTATGTACATATGTATATGTGTGTGTGCATGGTGCATGTGTGGAAGGCAGAGGTCAACTTGCAGGAGTCAGATCCCTCTTTCGATGTGGGTCTTGGGGACCAAATTCAGGTTGTCAGGCTTGGTGGCAAGGGCTTCTACTCACTGAACCATCTCACCAGTCCTGTCTTTAACTCTTCTCTGTGCTTGCTCAGGTGCATGCGTGTGAACACGTGTGAGTGCACATGCATTTGTATGCACATGCATGTGGAAGCCAGAGGATAACTGTCATTTTCTGGGCACCGTCCATTTAAATTTTTTTAAATTTTATATTATGTGTACGGGTGCTTTGCCTACATGTATGTATATGCACCACTTCAGTGCCTAGAACTCAAGGAGGCCAGAGGAGGTGTTGGATCCCCTGGAACTAGAGTCACAGATGGTTGTGAGCCATGATGTGGGTGTTGGAAATCAGATTTGGGTCCTCTGGAAGAGCAGCCAGTGTTCTTAACCACTGAGCCATCTTTCCAGCACCACTTTTTTTTTTTCTTTCCTTCAACAAAGTCTCTCACTGTCTGGAAAATCATCAAGTAGGCTATCTTGAGTTATCTTCCCAGCCCCAAGTTTGAACAAATGTTTAAATTACATTTATTTATTCAGAGAGACAGAGAGAGAGAGGAGAGAGACAGAGAGAGAGACAGAGAGAGAGAGACAGAGAGAGAGAGAGAGAGAGAGACAGAGAGAGAGACAGAGAGAGAGAGACAGAGAATATGCACATTTGGGTGTGGTGCCCATAGACAGTACGAGACGATGTCAGATCCCCCTGGGAACTGAACTCTGACCTCTGAAAGAGCGGCAAGTGCTTCTAGTCACTGAGCCATCTCTCCAGACCGGCACCCACCTTTTGAAGAACCTGTGGGAGGGTGCTTAGGTCTAGGTGACTTCTCTCCCTTCTGTCTTTCCTTTTCTAGACACGTTCTGGGTAATCATTAGATGAGAATCAGCATTACACATGAGAGCCATGACTCCACATTCTATAAAGAAAGAGGCCAGAAACCTTGCATTTTTCATTGATTTATTTCTTTGAGAGTTTTTTTTACAAATTGAATTGACCTTGCACAATTAGCTTGATGTAATCTTAGGAAAAAAAATTTGAAGTATACTTTAGGGATAAATGATACATGCTCTAACCTGCCATTCCATTTGACAATCATTTTCCAAGCTTTTGTCTTTATGGGGGGGAGGGGGAAGGGGGGAGGGACTTGGGTTATTTTTTAAGCACCCATGACCACATCTACATGCAAGAAATTAAAATACTTGCTGACCTCCTTCTGCAACATCAGCAGGGGCTGGGAGGCCCAGCATCTAATACTGAGGCACACAGGGGTCTCTTCCAAGGCTGCTGTTGCCGGAGCTCTTTGCCCACCAAACCTTGCAGCAGCAGCCTTAGAAGACGGGTCTGAGGTCTGAGCTGCACATGTGTGTGAACCTGGGAGTTCTCACAAAACAGCCTTTGGGGAACATGCAGGATAGGCCAAAATGCATCCCAAGGAGGAAGGGTGATGGTTTTCCTGTCCTGGTTTGTAGAGAGTCCTTGAAGAGCACAGGATGCTGCAGCCTGAGAACCTTCTACTCCAGAGGTCCACATGTCTGGGTCGGTCCTCGTCTATCAGCTCTTATGCTATCCTCTCCACCCTCAGATACAGAAGCCGCTTTCTAGCCTCCAGCTCAGTGGTGTGAACATCTGGACAGGGTTTTGCTTTCACAAAGTCACCAGCTGGAACCAAGGAAGGGATTCTGCACAATCCAGATGGGGGCCAGACCCAGAGGAGACCTTGATGGAGGAAGATGGCAGGATGTGTGGGGAGCCGCCAAGAGACCCAGAAAAAGAGTGCCCCGATGCTGTTTCTAGATCTTCCCAGACCATCAGGTATAGTGGAGTTCAAGAGAGTGTGGGAGGCTGAAGCCCTGGGGGAGGGGTTACAAACTCTGGGAAATTCAAGGCTTCCACACACTGAGTAATTCCACACCTAAGAGTCATAAGGTGTGCAGAGGCTTCTCTGGGTTGGTCCGGAAGAGGTGACGGGGGGACTGGGTGGAGGGTGTAGGAAAGGGGGTTCAGTCTTTCTTGGTTTTTTGATCTTTGGCGCATCTCACTCTGAAGTTGGAGAAGCTGCAGAGTCCCCATCTTCTGGGTCCTGCTCATGAGGGGACACGGGCTGACCCCCCTTCACACGCTTCCACTTCATTCTCCGGTTCTGGAACCACACTTTGACCTGGGGGAGGAAGCAGAGGAGTAGGGTCACTCCAGGGTCACTCCAGGGTCACTCCAGGGCCAGGGTGACCCCTCTCCGTGCTGTTGCTCCAGCTGAGTGAGTCCAGGATCTGGAGCCCTCACGTGTCGCTCTCCATCCCCAAGGATCCAGGGAGTGGGAGGGAGGGAGAACAGGCAGATCTGCCCAGAGGCCTGCCTGTGCCTCCAGATGTCAGGCGGGGTGGCGGGGGGAGTCTCTGAAAATCACTCAACATTGCCCCTTCTTCTACACTCCCTGTCTGCTCCTCCACAGTGCCCCCCAGTCTCTCAGTCTCTACTCCCCAAAGAACTGAGAACAGAACTGCCAGCCTCATCCTTCAGCACACTGATAAATCACCTTTGACTTTCTGTAGCTCTGATCAACACATGTTTTAAAAGCTCTGACCTTCATTATCACATGACATTGGGTTTATGATCCTATTGCAGAGAGGGAAACCCGGAGGTCACAGGGGCCAGGATGTGGCAGAGGCAAGATTTGATTCTAAGCCTTCTGATTCCAAATCCAACACTCTTGCAGAGCACTCCGGCAACTGAAGACTGCTATTAAATGTTGTTATTACCACTGTTATGGCACACAAAAGCAGGTGTGATGCTTCAAGGAAATGCCCAAGCCAAGGGCCAGGGAACTTTCCCTCAGTGTCCCAGGACCCAGCTGCATATATGCTACATCTGAGAACTTAATTCAGATGCAGGTTCCCAGTCCCACTCATTATTACTGCAAAATTGTTCCCTGGAATCTGCATTTTGTTTTGTCTTTAAAAAAAAAATGGGTCTCATGTAGCCCAGGCTGGCCTCGAACTCACTATGCAGCTAAGGATGGCCTTGAATTTGTGGTCCTCTGACCTCAGCCTCCCCAGTGTGCTGAGATTACAGACATGATACCATGCCTGGTTTGTGGTGTCATCCCTAGCCCATCTTTCGATTTCTTTGAAGACAGTTCCTTAGGCTGGCCTCAGCTCACTACATAGCCCAGGATGGCCTTGAACTCACAATCCTCCTGCCTCTACCTTTCAGGTGCTGGGTTTACAGGTGGGTGTCACAACACCTGGCTTTCAGAATCCCCATTTAAACAGTTGCCTGGGTGAATCAGAGGCAAACGCTGGTTCAAGTTTGGGGGAAATCAGATCTCAGATGTTCTAATCATTGTTCACATGAGAAATACTCGGGGGACCTTCAGAAACCTGGGCTGCTCAAACTCCATCCCAGACCAATTACAGTAGTCTCCATGGGTGGGACTCAGCTAATTCTCCTTGGGATGGTTTATTGTCAGGTGCAGCTGTGGTTGAGAACCATGGCTGGGTAGAGGACAGGAAGGGGGTCCAGTCAAGGGCGATGGGAAGGGAGGTGAGCAGACAGCAGTGGAACACTGACAAGCCATGGGCCCCACCTGCCGCTCTGAGAGGTCCAGGTTGACTGCGATCTCATATCTTCGGAGCCTGGTCAGGTAGTTATGGTGGGCGAACTCAGCCTCTAGCTCCCGCAGCTGCTCCTTGGTGAAGGCAGTCCTTTCCTTCCGGGCCTTGCTGCCTCCTTCTGGCTTTCCTCCATTCTCCTGGTTGTCTGTGAAGAGAAGGCCCCAAATGGGGAGACATGAGTGTGCCGAGGGGGTTCTCAGTTCCCTCCCATTAGTCCGTAAACAGCTGGACAGCATTCTCTGGCATCTCTCATTTAAAATACACCGAAAAGCTCTGGTGTTCCTCATCCTTCCGGCATCTTGTCCCTAAGATGGTCAAGAAGTGTTCTCAGTCCCAGTCTTAGGAGCACTCAGCAATGCCCCCACCCACCCAGATTTTTCCTTCCCAAGGTACATGAAGGCTATACCCCGCTGTTTAAAGTCCCTAGCTCCAGGCTGCCTCCAGGAAGACCTCAGTAGCCTGCAGCTTGAGGGGCCCTGCACGCCAAGACAAATTCTTAAAGTTCCCAGGGACGGAGGTATGGCTGAGGGGCACCCCACAGCCTTGCCAGGGCATTCTGGGCATTTGGTATTCTGGCCCTGGGGCCCATGTCTGGTCTGGTCAAGGCACTCAGCAGTGAGACAGGGGAAGGGGAGAGCTGCCGGCCACAGGACCTGCAGCAGCAGCTTTGATGAAACTTGTGTGAAACAGAAATCACTGTTGCTCTGGAAACTGCCGGCCACGGGACCTGTAGCAGCAGCAGCTTCGACTGAAAACTTGTGTGAAATAGAAATCACTGTTACAGCAGAAACTCACAGAAGTAGGATGGAAAACTCAGCAACCTTTGTATGTGTGTACACACACACTTTTGTGTGTGTGCACATGTATGTGTGTGCATGGAGGCCAGTGGTCAACACTGACTGTCTTTCTCTGTCACTCTCTATGTTCAGCTTTAAAACAGCAGATGTTTATTTAGTGTGTGGGAGCGAGTCAGAGGACAGCTCTTGGGAGTTGGTCCTCTCCATTCACTGTGTGGTTTCAGAGGCTGAACCTAGACCATTGGGCTCTTCCATAAGCGCCTTATCCCCTGAGCCACCTCACTGGCCCTCTACCTTATTTTTTGAGACAGGGTCTTTCACTGAACCTGGAACTAACCAATTTGCCTAGACTGGTTGACCAGTAAGCCCCAGGGATCTGCCTGTCTCTACCTGCTCAGTCCTAACATTACAGGCATTCATCACTTTGTCCAGAATTTTTGTTTGTTTGTTTGGAGACAGGGTTTCTCTGTGTAACAGCTCTGGCTGTCCTGGAGCTCACTCTGTAGACCAGGCTGGCCTCGAACTCACAGAGATCATCTGCCTCGACCCCCCGGAGTGCTTGGGATTAAAGGCGTGCACCACCACCATCTGGCCAGAATCTTTTTTTTTTTTTTTTTTCCAAACATGGGTACTGGACTTGAACTCAGGTCATTGTTCTTGTACCACAAGCACTTTGTCAACTGAACCGTCACCCACCCAGCCCCTCGGCAGCCTGTTTGGCAAGCGCCCCCTCCCCCCATTAGTCTGGTGCAGGGTCAAGGTTATACACCACTGCTTTAAGACCAGATTGCTGGGGTGTTCCCCAGGCCCCAGCAGCATCGCCATGACAGGGAAGCTGGCCACACACACTGGAGTCTGCCCTAGAAGGCCAAGTCTGGAGAACCTTCTGGAACCCTGGGGCTTCCGTTAGACACCGGGGCTCAGTCCTAACCCGTGACAGGGTCAGGAAACAGTGTCCACCTGCATTTGCCTCTTCCTCTCCACACTAACCCAAACGAGTGGTTTCAGTATTGACTATATTTTACAGACCAGACACAGGAACAGCTTCACCTAACCGCTAAGCATGGGGAGGCAGGGTTCAGACCCAGGCAGTTTGGTTCACACCGTCCCAATATGAGATGTCTTTGAAGAGTTCACAAGCTATGAAGTCTGGTGCAGATAGGAGAGACCGAATCTAGGATGAAACGTCACTTTTTTTTCAAGAGCAGGTGGCTGTGCCTCTCCCTTAGCAGCGAGGCCACAGGCAGGGGACTAACACACCTACACAATTAACTAACAATTAACAAAGTTGGACAGGCAACTGCCGCAGGAACTGTTCCTGCTTGGGGAGGGGGACCTAACACATCGGGCTTTCTCTTCCTGCCTCTTTTTAGTCTTGGAGACCTTGGGTCAGGAAATACGCTTTCTGTGAACTGTGCCCTATCTACTTTCATTCTCTCAAGAGAATTGGCCCCCACCAAGTCCTCAGTCCTCAGAGCCTTGAGCCTAAGCCACCTGCAGGGTATGTACGCACGGGAAGGATGCAGGCCCATGAGTCAGGCAAGGGAAGTCACTCAGATCCTCAGCTGGGAGGCCAGCTTGTGGAGATGGCTGGGGACCCCACTTTAACCCTGAGATCTAGTTTGCAACTCTGGTCCTGGCTGCTTCCCTTCTCAGGCAACCCGTTTGTACCTCAGTTTCTTCAGGGGTCTTCTCATCCGGCTGCCTGAGAGAAACGCTCAGGAGGGTGACTGGAAGGCCAGGGAGTGGGATGGGGGAGGGTACTTGTGGCTCAACTCTCCGTGGGGCCCGTGATGGGACACCCCACACACACACACACACACAGGCTAGGGGAGGGGACGAGCGGGCCACCGGCTCTCTGCCCAGTGGCCGCCGGCTCAAGGCCGGAGAAGGCGGGCCCAGATCCCGCCCGGATGCCGGAGCAGCGTGGGCTGGACGGGAAGGACGTGCAGTCCCGGGGCCGGTCCCCTAGGAGTCCTTCGGCCTTGGCGGCTGCCAGCGCCACTAACCCTCCTGGCGGCGGGCCCGGGAGGGTCGGTCACGCAGCGGATGCGAAGGCCTCCCCGGAGCACATCTGACCCGGTTGAGGCCAGGAAGCCGGGGAACCACTGAGATTCACGGTGTCCACAAACTCCTGTCCCGGGGGCCCCATGGTGTTTCCCAGCCCCTCCTTGTCACAGCTGCGGGAGTGGATAAGCCAGGGGACTTTTACTGCGGATTCAATCTCTACTCTCTTCTTTTCCAAAAAATTGGAGAAAATAAAGCACCTAGTTGCAAAGCTAATTTTTTTTTTTAAGACAGAATTTCATGTCGTTCGGGCTGGCCTCAAGCTTGATAGGCAGTGGAAGATGACCTTCAACTACTCATCTTCCTGCCTCCACTTCCCAAGTGGTGGGTCTGTAAGTCAAGACACCACCAGGCCAGGCTTGCCAAGGCTAATCTCAAAACACAACACCGGAGTCTTGGTCTCTAAGTCTTTGGGAAGACCCGGATAAGCTAATGTGTGTGGGAATGCTCTTAAAACCTAATTTACAGGGCAAATATCAAGATATTAATTGTTCCAATGTTTCAATTCCATGCGATGCCATTGAAAAATCTGGGATGGGATTAGTGACAGCTGGCTTTTTCTCTTCCATTCTTTCTTTTTTCAGACAGGGTCAATTCATGATGTCCCGGCTTTCCTCAAAATAATGATTCTTGCTTCAACCGTCTCAGTTCCGGAATTACAGGTGCTGCCAGGTGTGGCTAACCACTGGCATGTTCTTTGCAACCAGATGTACCCACTTCCTCCATCCTCACCAAAACCCCACTGCCAGTGGCTCCTCTGATCACCCCTGTTTCTTGGCATGGTTGTGTGGATTAGCCTGGATCCTCTGGCTAACGCTCTCTCTCAGGGTTGTGACTACTACCTGGTGTATAGGAGGCATTTGTTTAAACTACTTCTGGTTAGAGGGAGGAAGCTCAACAGAGGCCTAGGAGCTTACCCAGCAGTGTTTAGGTGAGAAAAGAGAGATTTGAATCCAGATCCACCTGACTAAAGCCAAGGTTCTCAACCATGACTTCAGAGTCTCCATCTTCAGGCTAGATGCCCCCAGGCAGGGCCTGGAAATGGGGCATAGCCTGTCTCCACCTCTATGGTTCCCCGGGTCACCACTTTGGGGTTCCATCCACATCCACCTGCCTCTTCTCCCAGGCCTGCCTCCGTGTCCAGGGCTGCCCTACCATACCTCACAGAACAATGCCTTGTGCCCCATTGTCCTGAACACAATCCTCTCTAGAAAGAAGAACTGGGAGAAAGGGAGGGAACCCCTCTGCAGCCGGTTGTGGACAGATTGCCATGGAGACAGCCTGTCTCCTGCATCTCACTGTCCTGATTTGGATTGTGACATTTCAATACAACATTCCTCCTACAATGAGGACACTTGTGTCCCTCATCAATTTCCCAGAGTGGGACAAAATCTTGTCACTATCACAAATGATGAGATGGCCAGAAGTCGGAGAAGGAGCTGGGAAATGGAAGAGGGAATTTGTGTTGCAACAGTATGAAAAAGCCTGCAACATTTTATCAAGACAAGATGCGTGAGGACTTCCCTGACTCTTCCAGCCTGAGATTCACACACAGTTCATGTGCACAGTACTGCAGCCAAGGAACTCATGCGCCCTGACCACAGAGTACATCGTTCATTTTTTTTAATGTTATATATGTGGGTGTTTTGCCTGCATGTATGTTTGTGCGCCGTGTGTGTGTGTGTGTGTGTGTGTGTGTGTGTGTGTGTGCGTGCGCGCGCGCCGTGTGTGTGCCTGATGCCAGAGGAGGCCAGAAGAGGGCATGAGATGCCCTGGAACTGGAGTTACAGAAGGGTGTGAGCCTCCATGTAGGTGATAGGAAATGAGCCTTGGTCCTCTGGAAGAGCAGCCAGTGCTCATAACCCCTAATCCATCTCTCCAGCCCCTATGAAGTGTATCTCTATTGAGAGTCTCCTGTCCCTCCCCTTTCTGGATCTGTCTCCCTGTGTATAAAGTGATAGGATTAGATGGGATCCTCATTCCCATGAAGAAGTGATGTCAGAGTTCTCTCCCAAGCCGTGAACCCAACACCCTCCCCGGCTTCCCCTAATTCTTTTGCTTTTCCTCACTGGCCCAGAGGAACCGGAGGCCCTTCCAGCCTTGGACACTCTTGTTTTAGCTCATCCCCCCTCCTCCCTTGAGTCACAGCTGATGGTCTGCTCATTGTTTGCTCACAAAGCCCCCTCTCATCTTTCCACGGCCCTCAGCCCAAAGATCAAAATACCCCAGGGAGTTTCTCTTCCGTGTGCAGAGCTTCTGTCCCTGGCCCAGGGGAGGGGAGTGGAAGGGAACTGTGTTGGGAACTGCAGGTACTGGCCTCAGGGAGGAGCTTCCTGACCTCAGCTGAGTCTCCCTGCAGTTCTCCAGGCCTCAGTTTCCTCATTTGCAAGGCAAGAATAGCTACACCCATCACAAGCATAAGGCTGCTCAGAAGGCAAAATGAGACTGGTGACGTGTTAGCCCATTGGATGGCGCTTGGCAAACGGCACACAGTTGAGCCTGTCTGAAAGGACCGGCAGGAGACACCCTGTTGGACGTGATGTTTGAAAGATGATTCCACAGACTTAGAGAAGGAGATCAGAGGGTACCACATCCCCAGATCTGTGTACAAAGGATGCATGCCTGCCTGCCTGCCTGCCTCCCTCCCTCCCTTCCTTCCTTCTTTCCTCAAGACGGGGGTGGGGGGGGGGGGGGGGTGGGGGGTAGGGGGGGGGGGGGGTTGGGGGTTGGCCCCCGCAAAGGCCTGTCCCAGAACTCACTATGAATCTCAAGCTGACCTTACATTTATGTTGAACCTTCTGCCTCAGCATCCCAAGAGCGGGGATTACAGGCACGAGCTAAGGGTGTCTTTCAAACACCTGTCTTTGGAGTACGTTTTTCCCATTTTCACTTCTTTTCAGTAGGTCGGCCGCTGTGGCCACTCTCAGCTGCTATTGCTTGAGCCCTCTGTGGGACTCATGCTTCCAGGCACCGTGACAGAGTAACCGTCCACTGTTCAGGTCTGTGTAGGGAGGAGGTGAGTACACTGATGACTTCCTCTGTGGTTAGTGAGGAGCTGCACCCCCACCCCCCTGGTACTGCACAGCCCTCAGATCAAGCAGGACCACAAGGGGACACTCAATAGTGCCCAGAGAAATGCAGACAGGATGTATGTGTGATTGTGGTTCCCACTGTGGGCTTTTACATCATTTCAGAAGTAGCTGTCAGATCTGGCAGTGTTTCCTAAAGTTAGCAGACAGCTATATCGGGGTGACAGAGAGGCTCAGGCAGACTCAGTGGAACCTGCCTCCCTGGAGTACTGTATCTCTGCTCTCCAACTCTACCACACTGTTTTGCATAACAGGCCGGGCAGAACACGTGATGCTCTAGACTCAAACAGCATTTTGCATTGAATAAAGCATTTCTTTCTATGAGACAGAAACTTCTTCTGGGCTTTTAAATCAACACCTGGACCACAGAATGGTGGAGCAGGAAGAAAGGGGGACTCAGGGATGCCCTTACATCCTTTGCTGATTTTACAGCTGAGCAGAGGGTTGGCAAGGGACCTGCCTGTGGACACACAGCAACCTAGTGGTAGAATGGGCCCAGAACTCAGGTCTCCTCCATAGGAAGTCATTTACACAGAGATCAGCCTGCTTCCTGTTACAGCCTCTCACTAGGATTATTATTTTTTTTCTTTTGTAGAGCTATGGACAGAACCCAGAGCTCATATACTAGGCAAGTGCTTTCCCACTGAGCCACACCCCAGCCTCTCCCGTTAGTTATTCTGTGTGGCAGGAAGTACACGTGAACCCACTGAACAGATAAAGAGATTAAGAACCGGAGGCCACATGGCTTGCTAAGGGACATGGGGTCAGTTTAAGGCAACAGCCATTTGTCACACTACTTCAGGGAATGATGAGTATATAGACTGTACTTCAAGGTGCTCTGGGAACAATGTCTGGGTCAGGGTCTTGGTCTGTCTCAGTGGGATGCCCCAGGGAGGAGAGAGGAAGGTCTATTTGGGGTGATACCTTGGCAAGCCCCTGAAAGAGGAGTCTGTGGTTTCCTGAGCTGTCTCGAGGCTGATACTTTGCCACACTCCTTAGGTCTGACACCTTTGGCTGCAGAAGGAGAATGGAAAGTCCCCTGAGGTAGGCAGGAATCAGAGACAGACAGTGAGAGACCAGTTGGATGCTCACATCTGGGACCTGCCTGTCCTCCGAGCTCAGCTTGACTTCTTCACCAGGTGCTACACCATCCCAGTGTCTAGACCCCACCACGGTCCTGCAGGTGCCAGGGAATCTACAGCGGGGAGGGGGGCCCTGGGCCCTTCTGGAACAGGAATGTCCACCAGGGGAGTCTTCACTGAGAGTCCCTGCTGGGGTGGAGCCGTGAGGGTGGGCAGTATTGATGGAGAGAGGAGGGCCAGGCCAGGAAGGGCCGGGGAATTGTAGACGGGTCCGGGGTGCAGTGAGCTGAAAGAGGGGTCCAGGAGGGGGAGGGATGGCGAAGGAGGTGGGAGCATCAGTGTGTGTGTGTGTGTGTGTGTGTGTGTGTGTGTGTGAATGGGTGTGTGTGTATGTGTGTGTGAATGGGTATGTGTGTCTCCACCCCCCTCCAAGTATGTTTCTAGAGAGCAGGCCCAGGTCCTCACAATCCAGGTGAGCATTTTATCACTGAGCTACACCCCCAGTCTGGGGAACAGCCTTTGAGATAAACTGGGAAGGTACAGGCAGTGCTGGGCTTTGGGTTTTTAAGTTTCAGATGTCATCATTTGCTGTCACCGAAGAAAGTGTGGCCCTTAGGACCCAGGCCGCTATCCACACGGTTCCTTTACACAGAGAGCGAAGAGAACAGGAAAATACCATGAAACAGTCAAGGATGGGGTGCATCTGGGCCAGAGGCAGAGAGATGGATAGGAAGGGCCATTGTGGGGGCCAAGAGGGGACTAGGGTAAGGGGCTGCCTCTGGGGCCTGCAGGGAACATAAGACCTGCTTCTCAATCAGCCACTCCTCCCTGCACCCAGGTGTCCCTGGTTTATTCAAGCCCGAGTGACAGGTCAGTGAGCAGGCAGTCCCAGAGCTCTACCCCGCCCAGACAGTGGGCAACCCTAAGGTTGTCCTTTGGCTGGCCTTTTCATGGTCTAAGGTTCTTTGGACCGTCCCATCTTAGATGATTGGTAGACTCTGCTACCTCAGCAGAAACTCACTCTTCTAGAACTTTGCAACTATGCATGGTCAGGAGCCTGAGCAGGTGCAAAAATTGTGACTCAGGCCTCTGAGTTCAGACACGGTCGAGGCTGGAGGACCTATCTGGGCCCTGGTCTGTTTTTCAGAGGACGAGCAGGGCAGTAACTGTAACTAAGAGGTAAGGGACACTAGCAAAGTATAGTGTTGCTCTCTCCTCCCACACTGGCCACGCAGGGCTCTAGGGCTTCTCCTTGCTGGAGGTTCTGGTTCTGAGATGGACTAAGAGGAGTGGCAGAAGCTCTATGTCCCTCAAACTCACCCTGCCCGGCACTGCACCCTAGAACCCAGTGGGCCTGGCTGAGAGCAGATGTAGTGACTCTCACAGAGCTCAGGTCACTGTCCACGGTCACCCAGGATGCAGCCTGTCTTGGGGAGAGACTGTGAAGAGAGAAGGGTGCTTTGGCTCATCTGACCCCCTGCCCCATGGGGGATCCTTTGGTCAGCTCAGCCCACATGTCTATGCACCTCAACTCTGGGCTGGTTTTGGGATTGAAGTTTGTTGTTTTTGAAAGCACCCTTCTAAGTGAGACTTTCAGAGTCCTGATGCATTTCAGATACGTATGGCACAGGATAGAAACCTTCGTGCCAGGCAGTGTGGCATGCTCTCAGAGGGAGGGCAAGACAATCAAGAGTGAATGAAGGAATGAAGGAACGCGTGAAGGCTGGGCTTCAATTGAGTCAAATGTCAAATGTCAATTCAATGTCAAAAGAGTGCCTCCTGTGTGCAAACGTGTCACCAGGAAGACTTCACAGAGGAATCTGACCTCCTTCTGGCCCTCTAGATCTTGCTGTTTGAGGGAAAGTGTAGAGTCACAGGCATCTGGATGCAAGGCCACCTGGGGTTGATGACATTATGGAGATAGGAATATGGTCCAGTCCAAGCCTGCAACAGGGGAGGTCAAGAAAGAATTCCTGCTGTGAGTAGTGTCGCATGCCTTTAATCCCAGCACTTGGGAGGCAGAGCCAGGTGGATCTCTGTGAGTTTGAGGCCAGCCTTGTCGACAGAGCGAGTTCCAGGACAGTCAGGTATAGTGGGTAGCCACTCCAGCTTTGGTCTGGAAGTCCCAACCCCCATTGAGGTTTCGGTAACTATCACGCCTACAAGACGGGGCCAAGAGAGGGCCCTGAAGACGCGAGATCCGGATGCGCCCTCTCTTGTTTCCTGGACCCTGGACGTGGAGATAGACCGAGGAGAGTTCTCCAGAGAACACCGCCGGACTGCGCTCCATCTTTCCCAGACCCTGCAACCTACCTATCCCTTCATTTGTAAGTTACGCCGCTAAATAAATCTCCCTTTTAACTACGTGGAGTGGCCTTAATAATTTCACCAATAGTCAGGGCTACCCAATGAGACCCTATCTTGGAAAAAAAGAAAGGAAGGAAGGAAGAAAAAAGAAGATAGATAGATAGATAGATAGAGATGACCTCAACCTCATAAAGGCCCTACATGAAAAGTCCGCTGCTAGTGTCATACTCAGTGGTGAAAAATCTCAAACTTCCCCAAGATCAAGAATAAGGTAAAGATAGCCGGGTGGTGGTGGCGGCGCACGCCTTTAATCCCAGCACTTGGGAGACAGAGGCAGGTGGATCTCTGTGAGTTCGAGGCCAGCCTGGTCCACAGAGCAAGTTCCAGGACAGGCTCCAAAAGCTAAAGAGAGAAATCCTGTTTCGAAAAACCAAAAAAAAAAAAAAAAAAAAAAAAAAAAAAAAAAAAA
>CABHPH010150073.1:0-14338 GCA_902168325.1 Peromyscus nudipes
CCCCGAGCTCAGGTCCCTCCGAACCCCGCGACACCCTGCTCCGCCCTCCCGCTCCCGTCCCCCACGCCGGGTCCCCAGCAGCCCGAGAGACCCTTCGCCCAGCCCTCCGCGTGGCGCGAAAAGGCGCGTGGCTACGGGTGGGGTGAGAGATGCTCCCCGCACTCCCAAGGAGAACCTTCTGGAGCCGACGACGCCGCCGGCCCCCGCCGGGCTTCTCCGCCCAACTGCTGCCCTCTGCCGGCCCTGCGGCCTAGCTGTGCCGGAGGGCGCGGGCTTCCTCCGCCTTGGGCTGTGTGGTTCCTGGTCCTCCTGTTCTCCTTCCAGCCCTTTCCTCTCCTCCATTCCAACCGCACCCGGAAACCCTTGGGATTTTCGGTTGCTCTTCTGTTAACAGCTGCCATCCTGTCCGACCTCCAGGTTGAGCTTCCGTCTCCATTCCTTCTCGTCCAACAAGCGGCCTTCTAGTTAGCAAAAGATGGGCGGAAAGATGGGTGCCAATCAAGAAGCTGGACAGCTCACTCCAGATAGGCTTGTGGGAATCACTGGGCTAAAATTAGGGGCCCCCACCCGCCCATGGGAAGAGCTTTATAGGGCTTTCCCCCTCGTGCCTGTGAAAACCTCACAGCCTTCTCCAGGCTGTTTCTTCCAGTTTTTCCGTGGAAGATTCTGGACTCCCAACCAACTGCTTCATTCTCGAGTGTCATTTTCAGAACCCCTTGACCCAGAACCATTTCCTTGTAAGATGTTCACCAGAAAACATTGACTTTAAATGTGTTAACTAAAACCGCCTAATGATTGGTGCTTAGATGCTATGTAGACGGAAAGAATGCTGTGGTCTCACTGAGTTTGTGAGACAAGATTCAGGCTCTGGGAATTCAGATCATCTGCCTAAAGTGACCTGAGTGGAGTGTTTCGGAGAGCAACAGTATGCCTTGATTTGGGCAGTTGAGAGATTTCCATTCATGGAGAACATCTGTGGCCAAAGATTGTGTTTTCATAACAGAATATGCTCGTGAGAATCACTTTTTATTTAAGCTGTAGAAGACCAGGTACTGAGGAAGAGCAAGAAGAACTTAGTGGAGAGGTAGCTCCTTTGGTAGAGTGCTTGCCTAGAACCCTGGGTTCCGTTGCCAGCACCACATAGAACTGGGATAACGATGCATGCCTGTAATTCCCAGGTTCCCAGCACTCTCTTGGGAAGTGGAGGAAAGAGGATCAGAAGTTCATCCTCCCTTACACGAGGAGAGACCAGAGACCATGTCTTGGGGTCGGGGGTTGATTTCAGGATTTGGTGAAAAAAGAGAAAAAGCACCAGCAAATAAATAGTCGTTTTTTGTTGTGTCCCATGTCCTGCCCACCCCCATCCCAAAGGTATTTTCCCCATCTTCTAGTGCTGGAGGTCACTTTGTTCCCAGCAAGCTCACAACCCTTCCTGTAGATAATGTAGATCACTGACTGTAAGAAGTACTGCTCTCGAAAGTGCATCAAGGACGAGACCTGGGTGCTCACCGAGGCCGAGCCTGAGCATCTGGGGAAGCTGACCTTTGAGCTGCTCGTCACTAGAGAAGGGAAACTGCAGGGGCAGACGGTGTGCGAGGCACCCAAACAGAGCTGTTCAACGGTGTTCTGCTGTGCATCAGATGCAGCAGGAGGAGTAACAAGGCCGCCAAGGCAGTTAGGCCCAAGTTGTGGGGACTCCGGTGTTTGTGGGGACCTTAATGCTGAGGTACTGAGAAGCCAGCAGAAGCTTCTGAGGAAGAAAGAAAACGGGGAAACTTGTGTTAGGCCTGCTGGCTGGATATGGTCTGGGAGGGTGGTATAAGCCAGAGTTTTCACTTCTGACCCATATCTTACTTGCTAGCTCCAATTTGAAAGAACAGTATCCACGGATCATAGGATTATCAACATTTGTTACAGGTAGGTTGACTTCTATCTTGGAAGGTAGGGGAGTGTGTCTTGACAACATCTCCGGACAACTCCCAGGTCACGCCCAATGACAGCTGGTTTGAATTGCTCCCTCATGGCTCCTTTCTCATGACACTTTGTAATTACACAGTGAAGTGGTCAACACTGGACCTGAGTCTTCTATTTCCCATCTGCTTGCCTCAGTTCCTAAAACGACGTGGGTCACTGTCCCTAAATTAGCATTTCTGTTGGCTGCTCTGAGCAAAAGGACTATGGCTGACCACTCCCACGAGTGGAGGCAACTTCCCCGCCTTCTCAGAGTAAAGAGCACTTGCTTTTGTGGTGGTAAGCTTTGTTATTTGTCCCCTCTTTACTGTGCATGTTTACAGTCAAGGATTTCTGCAAGTGGTTTCCTTCATGATTAAGGTGGGACAACCCTCCCCATCTTAAACTCAAGATTCTAGCCACGTTTTGACCAACTTCTTTACTTCAAGGTGGGAACAAAATTTAGCAGGAAACAGAATATTATAGCCATACAGGATTTCTCTGTGTAGCCCTGACTATCCTGGATCTCGATTTGTAGACTGGCCTCAAACTCACAGAGATCTGCCTGCTTCTGCCTCCTAAATGCTGGGATTAAAGGTGTGTGCCACCACTGCCTGGCTTAGTCTACATTTTGTAGACCCTCGGGACTTAAATTCCTCGGTGTTAAAGACCCTCTCCATACCTCTCCTCGATGTTTTCACTCTTTCCTCCTCCTCCTCCTTTATTATCTTCTTTTCCATCGCATTGCCTCCATAGCTTCTAGAATTCTGGAAACAGTCTTTATATTTCTAAGTTTTGGCCTTCTCCCCTGATTTAGTTACAGCATATTTTTCCCCACCGGTACAACGTTTCTCCTCTCAACCTCTCCAATCCGTAATTATTTATTGTTTAGGATACATCTCATTTGAAACCCCCTGCACCAGGAAACCTAAGCTACAGCATGCTCTGTTTCCTTGTGAAAACAATTTATTAGGCCTTGTGGAGCCAATACCCTGGAGTTGTAGAGGAGAAAAATAAATTCTTGCCTCAAATTTCCTCACCTGAAAAATAGAATGCAACCTTGTAATTTCAAGGCATGGGTTTTATGTGAAGGTCGACTTTAAGGCATAAAACCATAACCATTTGGGCTGCATTTTAGACGCTTTTAAGAGTATGCAAGTATTTATTAAGAACGATGCTTTCTAAATCAACAAAGAACCCGAATGAGACATAAAGATCCCTCTCCAGGAAGGAACCTTTGTTTCAATGAGAGCTGCACATTCAAGCCTCTACATTCTGGAACAGTCTCCGTGTCAGATGGTCTGCTTAATGGCCTTCCTGTTTCCATCACTAACCGTGCCGACAGCCTACCTTTTCTAACTGATATGCTCGCATTGTAATTTATCTTCAAAAAAATAAATCACATGTTATAGCATTTCTATCATCCGGGTTAATCGAATCAGTTCCTTAAATGTCTCTAAGTCTAATGATCTGAAGAGGCACATTGTTTGAAATATTTAAAAAAAAAAAAAAGTGCGGAGGGGCTCGGGTTGTATGCAGAATGATCTCAGCGCTTGTCTCAGATCTAAGTGTCTCCTAATGGTCTCATCCATCTCCAATGGGATGTGCCTGGCCACTTTATTTAAAATGTTTCCTGAAAACTCTAACAGACAAGCTTAACACAGAGTATATTTAGAGTGAAATACATTTAATTCATTAACAAAAGCTTATATAAAGAGCTTTACCTATTTTTACCCAGAAATGTTTAATGAAGTATTTTGGACCCATTATGAAAATTCTATAAAATAAGTGCACTTATTTAACATCAATATTAACTTTTTTATTGGCCATCTAAACACCCATTTAATTAGCTCTTCCTCCTAATGCCCAGAAAAGGCTGAGATTGGGGCATTTATTAGCTATAAAAATTCTCTAGATATTAACTCCCTCGTTTCTTAATGTGGCCTCTGGTCACTGTATTCCATGGAAAGGGATATCTGTGGCTACAGGAAGTGGGTTACTGACTGGTTATGACTCCAAAACTCTGCTTCAATGCAGAGCACAATCCTTTTCTTTTGAAAGGGATCCTCCATGTTTGGGGGACCCCAGGAACTGCTTTTAAAAGTGGAGACTAGGTTCGTGTTTGTTGTAATGCCTATTTTTACTTCATATACATTCTACAGTGGGCGATGCAGGCATACAGTTGAGTGCCATGCTTTATCAGTAACCACACTTTAAAGGAGGGAGAGATGGAGATCCCACTGGCAAGCCTTTCTGCCAGGGCTGAGGAAAAAGGCATCAGCGCCCTCTGCAGCTGAAGGCACGTATGTGCAGGTGAATATGTATGAGTTTAATGTTCTGTGTGTGTGCTTTGTCTGACACTAAGGCATCTTACGAACATTTAATTTGAATTGGTTTGCAGAAAAAACATCTTGGAGATGCAGACAAATTTTAGACAAGCTGGTTTAGAAGAAAGACTTATTAAAAGATCTTAAAACAGTTAAATTTGCCATAGAAAATGTTACACTTAGAGCCTGCTCACATAGAGTTTAGAGGTAGAGTGGCGTGGCCCACAGATTAGGCACAACTCTTACTACTATGTCAGGTTAGGAGAATTTACATTTATTGTGTTGGAGGGATTGTGGGTGTGCATCCCATGGTGTGTATGTGAAGGTCAGAGAACAACTCAAGTAGTTTCGGTTCCCTCTCCCACCATGTGGAGCTACAGGACCAAACTCAGGAGGTCGGGCTTGGCAGCAGGCACCTTTACCTACCTACCGAGCCACCTTACCAGCCCAGGTCAGGGGATTTGAATGGACCTTTTCCAACTGTTTAAGTGCTTGGCTTATAATGCAGATTTTTTCTCTTTCATATTCCTGAGTTTACATTTGTCTTTTAACTTTTAAAATCCCCCACCTATATAGATGTCTTTGCTCTTAGAACTTTCGATCCACAGAACTCTTCCATTCCTCAGCAAGCACTTCCTCCCAAAGTGCTGGGCTTATCCATTCGATTCTGAAGATCTTCGGGTGTAAGTGATTCTCATGCAAGCATTAGTAATGTTTGGGATACAGACCCATTTCCATAGCCCTGGAAAACAAAGCTGAATGAACAATCCTTGTTGTCTTCTGTTGCATTCTGGGAGGGGCCACTGAAAAGATGAGGGAGGCTACCTGTCTTTGCAGCAATGGAGGAAAGTTAACGACTTCTCAACTATAAACTCCGTGTGGAAAGCGCAGGGCAAAGACAGGAGGCAAGGCCAGGACGTGAGCATCCAGTTTGGACACCCAGAACCAAAGAGCAAGGAATCTCGCTTCAGGCATGAACTGTGATTCCTTAGCTAATGTTGAAACACACACACACACACACACACACACACACACACACACACACACACACGTGATATCCCTAGTCCCGTGTTTATAATGAGTTTGAATGACAGTAACTAAATATGCAAAGTACCGGATAGCCACAGGAGAAATGCAGAATGACCGTAAAAGAAGATATCAGGAAAGACAAAAGTCCCTCATTTATTTCTGCAGGACCGTCCCTGGGTTTCTTCATATTTTTGATTACTCTAGGAACAGACAGGAAACCCAAACGATAAAGGCAGGATTTTCCAACATGAGGTCCAACAGAAAACTCCTGTGACATTTTCCGTGTGCGCGCGCTCATGTGTAGAGACCAGAGGACAACCATGGGTGTTAATCCTCAAGAAGCTGTCTACTTTAATGTATTTTTAAAGGTAGAGTCACTCATTAGGAACTCATTGATCAGGCAAGGCTGACTGGCTAGTGAGGGAGTCCCTGCTGTCTTGTTTCTACCTCCCCAGTTTTGGATTACAGGCATGCACCACCACACCTAGCTTTTCACATGGGTTCTGAGGCCTGGACTCAGGGCCACAAAACACTGTACCACACCAGCTGAACCAACTGTCTCCACAGCCGCATCTTGTGACATTTTTTAGTGTAAAGGTAACACAAGTGTAACCCCGCACATTAACTTTATAAACTAGGATTTCCAGAAGCAATGCTGGGAACTGACACTGCTTTCAGTTTCCTGGATCCAAATGATGTGACCTCAAGCATGTGACCCTTTGCTGAAGGAAGAGCAGAAATAGAGGAGAAACCAGTGCATTTTCCCCACAGCAGAAAAGCAGCCATTACTCAAATATTGTCAGTTTACTTATGTGTATATATTTGGCCATCTTACTCTTGCTTAGCTAGGACCAGGGGGCAGACCTTCATGGAACAGTTAATGGTTTTTAATAATTATGTATATTTATATATTAATATATATATTCCATTTATAATCATTTAGAGAGTTAGAAAAAAATGTCTGAATGCCTGGCTTCACTCCAGACTCCAGTTACTCTCTGTCCAGCCAGCCTTGACCGTCAACTTGACACACCCTAGAGCCACCTGAGAAGGGGTTCTCGACTGAGGGATGGCTCAGATCAGGCTGGCCTATAGGCATGTCTGTGGGAGATTGTTAAATGATTGTTTATCATTGTTGTTAAATGATGTTATTGTTTATGATTGTTAAATGATGGAGGAGGGCCCAGCCCACTATGGGCAGCCCCATTCCTGAGCAAGGGATCCTGGACTGCAGAAGAAAGCTAGTTAAGCATGAGCCTGGGAGTGAGCCTGAAAGCAGTGTTCTTCCACGGTTTCTGCCCAGACTTCCTTCAGTGACAGACCGTGAGCTGGAAGTGTAAACTAAATGGACTCTTTTACCTCTTCTCTTTGGTTAGAGTGTTTTACCACAACAGAGAGGAAACCAGAACACATTCAAAAGGGTCCCAAGGTATTGATAGAGATGCAGATGGGGGCCGGGATGGTGATATTCGTCACAGAGGTCCCACTCTTCAGCCTCTGGGTCAGCGCGTGGGTTCTGTACCTTGTCATTTCATAGCTCTCTCGCTTTGCTATTTTAAATTTAATATCTGAAAAACAGATCGAGCCTCAAATGGACTGACCTTTCCACTAATGTATTTCACCTAAATTAACAGAGATGATTAACTAATTCGTATTGGAATGGTGCACTTTCCAGTTCACATTTATCAACTCTTAAATGCTTGGTTTGGTGTTGCAATTTAAATTTTTTATTATTACCCTTTAAATCTGAAGAAATGTCTTCCGTCTAATGAGTCAAACTTACATATTCAATTAATAGATTCATTATAGGCTAATGAATATGGAGGCAGCCCAGGAGCAACATCTGCTTGCCACGTGAAGCTCAAACTTCAGCTACAAAAAGGGAAGCAATCTATTATGTAACTGAAACAGCATGAACTTTCCATTTGAGAAAGCTCAGAGATAGCTCCCTTTTGGGGAGAGTATGGGACTCAGGACTGAAAGAGAAACGTATCTGAAGACATATTTTGACCCTAAAATATAGTCTATGTTGTTATTCTAAACAATCGTATTTTTTCTAATGCAAATTTTTAAAATAATATGTGCTTAGGAAAATATATATAAGGGCACTATTAGTATTATAAATTAAACATTTAAAATACTGTGTGTGTGTGTGTGTGTGTGTGTGTGTGTGTCCCCGTCCTTGGGTGTATATGTAAGCACATCTCCTGCTGTGGGAGCCTGCGGAGGTCAGAGGAGGGTGTCAAATCTCCTGGAACTGGAGCCTCGCTGTGAGCTAGCCTGTGGCTGCTAGGAATTGAACCCTGGTCTTCTGGAAGAGCAGTAAGTGCTCTTAGGCACAGAGCCGTTTCTCTAGCCTTCGAATTAACCCTCTTTAACTGTGGTACACACGAGGCTCATTCAAAATCGTGTGATTTTGCAGCTTGAAGCAGGTGTCTTGGCATCAGTTAGGAAACCAGACACTCCTGAATTCAGTTGTATTCAGAGTGCAGACAATGTAGAGAACAAAAGTGAACTTCCACAAACGGTGTTCAGTTGTTAGACTCTCGGCTTCTTATTTCTCTGGCTCTGAAGAGGTCATCACTGGCAGTAATTTTACAAAAACTCACCAATTTCAGGAAGAGCAGATGAGGGCTGGGATTTACTTGAAAAACTGCCTTTGAGGGTGTCAGGGTCGCCAGGTGTGGAAAGCCACTGACAAAATCTGTGATGTCCTCCATGTCAAACCAGGACTGATGTCCACGGCGAATCAACAGGAATATTTCAGGGGCTGAGGAGATAGTTTAGCTACCAAAAAGACAGGATGTGATGGCATGCAACTATGGTTCCAGTGCTGGGGAGGTAGAGATGGAGGATCCCCGGGGCTCCCTGGCTAGCCAGACTAGCCTACTAGGTAAGCTCCAGGTTCATGTTAACCTCTGGCCTTCATACACAGCCACAGACACACACACGTACACACAAGCAAATACACACATATAAGCACACACAAAATAAAATCATCTCTAAAGTATTTCAGAAAGGCTGCATAGTACTCTGCTGAGTAACAAAATACATTTTTATAGTTCTTACATTTATATAGATACTTGTATTATTAAAGCATCACTTTTCTCTTTTTAAATATATTTTTTATTTTTAAAAATTAAAATATAATTATTTCAGGTGGTGGTGGCGCACACCTTTAATCCCAGCACTCGGGAGGCAGAGCCAGGCAGATCTCTGTGAGTTAGAAGCCAGCCTGGTCTACAGGATAGGCACCAAAACTACACAGAGAAACCCTGTCTCAAAAAACCTCTCTCTCTCTCTCTCTCTCTCTCTATATATATATATATATATATATATATATATATAATTTTCCCCTTCCTTTCCCTTCTACCAACCCTTCCATGTAACTTCACACTCCCTCTTAAATTATGACCTCTTTTCCTTTGCTATTGTTACATATGTGTGTAAACACATAAATCTATAAATACAACTTGTTGAGCCCATTTAGTGTTGCTTTTATGTATATGACTTCAGAGCTGAACACTTGGAAGTGGATAACCAATCAGGGGGGCTCATCCTGAGGGACAGTTAATTCTCCCTCTCTCGGTAGTCCTTAGTGCCTGTGGGTCTTCGTGTAGGAAGGGCTCCACGAGATTTCCCCGTCCACAACGGCATGTCTACTGCTATTGTCCTTGTTCAGGACAATAGAGACTTGATGGGTGTTTAGCTTCACTGTAATTTCTAGAAGACATGATTTCAGAGCAGACTTCTGGTCCCCTGGCACACTCTTTCCACTCCCTCTTCCAAAATGTTCCCTGGGCCTTGGATCTAGGAGTTGTTTTGTAAATGTATCTATTGGGCCTGGACACCCTATAATCAGTTCTTCTCTGCATGTTGACCAGTTTTGGTTTCCTTTAATGGTCTCTGTCTACTGCAAAGAGACGATTCTTTGATGAAGGATGAGAGTTACACTTACCTATAAACATCTCCTTTCCTAAGTGCAAAGTCCCAATGTCCTTGCTAGAATATCTAAGTACCTAAGAATGAATTAGTGCAACATACATGTGTCTATGACTGAAGGCCTCCTATATGCTTAGCACTACTGGCTAAACCCATGTGTGTGGGTGAAATGGCGAAGTGGACAAAGGACTTGCTGCGCAAGCATGATGAACCAAGTTTGAATTCCAGAATTCAAATAAAGGCTTAAGGAGAGAAACAAGTCTATAAAGCAGCTCTTGACCTCCATATGCTGTGGCACACGCACGCACACACACACACACACACATGCATGCACACATGATTATAAATAAAATTTTAAAAAAGAACAGCAGACTCCTAAAAGTGAGTTTTTCAAACTAGAAAAGGAAAGTAACTCTTTATCCAGGTGTCCATGGGGCATCTAATCTTAAAATTGTGGAATAAGCAATTCAGGCACCCTTGAGCCATGAAAGCTGTGCTGTGAGCTAGGTGCAGGGGTGCATGACATTAATCCCAGCCCTGGAGAGGCAGAGACAAATAGATCTCTGTGAGTTTGGGGCCTGGTCTACATAGCAAGTTCCAGGCCAGCCAGGGGTACTCAGTGAGACCCTGTCTCCAAACAAAAAGTTGTGGCGTAAGTGAGATATGATCATTGCATTGCATCTTCCCAGACATCAAGAAGCAGTCAAAATAAGATATACAGAAAGAAAAGTAGAAACAAAAGGTAGATAAAGAGAAATAGGTTAATTTAAATTAAAAGAGCTAGCAAGAAATGAGCATAAGCTAGGTCAAGCATTCAAAACTAATAATAAGTCTCTGTGTCATGATTTGGGAGCTGGTTGATGACCTAAAAGAAAAAGCCTGGTACAACACACAGTGGGTTTCAAAGTCAAAACAAGGAAGATATTCAAGATGAATGAAATAGCATGATTAGCAACAGCCAAAAGGCAAAAATCACTCAAGTGACTGTTGAATGATGAATGGATAAGACAATGCGGGATATCCATGCAATGGGATGTCACTCAGTAACTAAAAAGAGAAAAGTCACAGAAGACCATGCATTACATGGGTCCATTTATTTAAATTTCCAAATTAGACAAATGTATAAAGACAGAAAAGAAATTAGGCTAGAGCTAAAGGGGGAGATGGGACGACTGAGGGCCAACAGCAAGGGAAAAGAGGTTTTATTTAGGGGTTAATGGTGTGTTTTAGAATCAGCCGAGGTGATACACACACATCTCTAGACATACTGAGAGGATCTGAACTGGGTGTGCCCCTTGGGTGATCCATGTGATGTGTGACTTGATTTCAAATGGCTATCTATAAAAATAGGATGAACTTATTACAGGAAGACTAAGGATGGATAGCGGGACAAAGCTCTAGAACTGATGATTAAAAATAAGGTTGCTGGTAACTAAAAGGAACTTTCTGCAGTGTGGAAGAGCCCAAGTGAGTGTGTGAGGGGGAAGTGGAGAGGGCTGTCTTTGAAGAAGTTTGGCTATGAAGAGTGAGGTCAAGGGACACGATATCTCCAACCGCCCTCTAATATTCTCATTTACAGCTCTTATTTCTGAAGGGAGATGACCCTTTGAACTAACATGCGGCTCTCCGAGCTTACCTTCTACCTTCTACCATCAACCCTGATCTCACACCATTTGTCATGTTCTCTTCTGAGTTGCAACACGAGGAAACACACCATACACACACACACACACACACACACACACACTGGGGCTATTCTAGAAATCCAGTGGTGGGAGATTGCTTTTTTATTTTTATTCCTGACATCAGATTTTCTTTTTCATTCTTTCTTTTATTGATTAAATTTACCAATAGTCTGCTGATTCTAATTAGTGTTTTCAAAGCATCAACTTTTAGTTTTGTTAACTTTTCCAATGTATGCTTATTTTCTATTCAAATAAGTTTCAGATTTCTTCCATTTTATTTGGGTTTAGTTTGTGAATATTTTAAGTTCCTTTAGAAAGATGGTCCCTGGACAGCCTAGAGTTTCTTGAACTCTTTTTAAAATTATTATTACAATTATTTATTTTGTGTTTTGGGGGTGGCATGAGTACCACAGTGTGTGTGTGGAGGTCAGAGGACATCTACTTCTAGCACGTGGGTTGTAGGAACCAAACTTGGTCATCAGTCTTCATAGTGAGTATTTTCCCCCAGAGCCGTAGAGATGGCTCAGTCGTTAAGAGCTCTTGCTACTCTTGCAGGAGAGGAGCAGAGATTTGCAAAGGCTCCAGGTTTGGTTCCCAGCACCCACATGGAGGCTCACAACCACCTTTAACTGTAGTTCCAGAGAAGAGTCCTCTTCCAGCCTCTTCAGGCACTGCACACACTCAACCACTCCTGGTGGTTCACAGACACGAATACAGGCAAACACCCATAAATATAAAACAAAAATAAAATCTCTTTAAAAAGTTGTGTCCCTTCAGTTGATGTAGGTTTTAAAGAAGAGAGAATATTGTGGATAACTTTATTGTAACACATTTGAGAACTAAGGCAAACCAGTACCTACACAGAAAATATAACTTTACCCAAACTGATCCAAGAAGAAATAGAAATAGAAATTTGCTGACCTGTGATTAGTTCCATCCAACATTCAAAGCAGATACTCTTTCTGGAAAACAGATAACTCATGTTCTGAGCTTGTCCTAATATTGATACCAAAACCACACTATAAAAGAGGAAGGTTTAGGTCAACTTTATTAGTGAATACTGTTTAGGGGAAAACTACACATGCAATATTAATAAGCCCCAGAGAGCAAATCCAGAGAATCATGAATAAGATGAGCTCTTCCAGAAAAGCAAGGCCCACTTACAACTAGGAAATCGCATTATGAGGGACACACTATGAGCAGATCAAAGAAAAAAACCATATGACTTTCTCAGGAAGTACACAAGAAGTACTTAATAAATCTCAACACCCATTCATAATAAGAAAAATTAGCAAATAACTAAGAAAAGGGAAGTCCCTTAATCTTAAAAAGGTTGTATAACGAGAAGCCCACAGAGTCTGCTTAAAGGGCAAAGGCATTTATTAAGAAAGAAAAACTCACAAGACAGAAAAATGTGAGGCAAGGTCCCACGCTGTTCTTCTGTGCCTCAGACAGTCCCAGCATCCAGTCTGTCCCATGAGGGAGGGAAGAGAGAGTGCCTATGTGCATCTCAGTCTTAAGGGTCACCAAGTGAGGCCATGCCCCAGGGGCATGTACTTCAAGGTCATAAGCAGGTAGAGCAGTTACCTGCTGCATCTTTAGGGGTGGTGTTTCAAGGTCATAGGCAGAACAGCTACCCACTACAAGGTTGGTTTTTTTATTCTTTAAACGTACATAGAGTAAACATGACACTTAAGGTAAACCTATGTTTTGTATGATTCAGAGAATGATCATTCTTTTGGTTTTGGATGAGTAAGTTTATTAAATATATAGCAAACCAAAAATAAATGAATAAATAGCAAATATCAGGTAGGTAGGTTGTAGTATGAATCTTAAAGAGTCTTATTAATAAAATCAAACCTGAGGCCAGTTATTGGGGTGAACACTGGAAGGTCAGAGAGACAGGATAAGCCACAGCTAACCTCACCTGGCCAACTTCTCAGCTGGTCCTGTTTCCTCAGACTGGAAGCTTCTGTGTCCTCATATCCAAATGACTCTCAGCTGAACTGCTGCTTCTCGGAAGCCTGAAAGCTTAACCAGGCCAAATGCTTCTCCAGGCCAAATGCTTCTAGTTTCTGGTCCTCACGCCTTATATACCTTTCTGCTTTCTACTACCACTCCCTGGGATTAAAGGCTTGCTTTCTGGGATTAAAGGCGTGGGTCACCATGCCTGGCCGTTTCCAATGTGGCCTTGAACTCACAGAGATCCAGAGGGATTTCTGTCTCTGGAATGCTAGGATTAAAGGCGTGTGCTACCACTGCCTAACCTCTTTAATATTGTGGCTGTTCCGTCTCTGACCCCAGATAAGTTTATTAAGGTACACAATATTTTGGGGAACACAATACCACCACAGTAGGTAGACAGACAGAGATAGGCAACAGACAGCAAAACAACATCAAAATTGCATGCTTAAAACATCCAGCAGAAGTTAACTGAGAAAGCCCGGCTGAGGCAGCCTGAGTGTCTGGCAAAGCAAGAGTGTCCCTCAAGGTGAGGCTTCCAAGAAAAAGAATAAATAACAGACAGATAACATCAAGGCAAGGGCTTACAAATATCCAGTAGAAATTGATTGGGGAAGTTGAAGCAATGGGCTGAAATTCCTGATTTACAGCTCCCTGTGCTTCCCAGGGCTGAATGTCCGACATTTTTTTTTTCTGCTGTGGCCCCCTGTATGCCAGAGAATAAACAATAGTCCCCTATGTTGGAAACGGTTCACCTTCCAGCTGCTCTCAAGGACAGAATGTTTCTACTCTTGCACTATTTTGCTATTCTTTCCCCTCTCTATCACTGAGTTAGGGGGATCCAGGCCATCCCTAGACAAGGGGTCTTGAAGGACACTTGAGACAAACATGCTTGAAATATGGGGGAGAAGGAACAACCCCACTTCCAGAGCCCCTTCTCAATGAGCTTAAACAGTGTGTGACGATTTACCAATATGGTGTCCATCACAATCTTTAATATTTACTTTATACATATAAAGTTTAATGACATATATGTAGTGATATATATACACATATATGTATGTTGATATGTTTGTTCAGGTAAACATGCATAAGTTAATAAGAGCAATAATAAATATGAATGAAATAGCCAAGCTTGAGGCTCGTACCTGTAATTCCAGTACTCAGGGGGTGGAGGAAAGAGGATCACAAATTTGAGGCCAATATGGCCAATATGTATCAAGAACTTACCTCATAAAAAGTAATTTAAAATGTATGTGTGCAGCCATGCATGATAGTGCATGTCTTTAATCTCAGCACTCAGGAGGCAGAGGCAGGTGGGTCTTTGTGAGTTCAAGGTCAGCCTGGTCTGCATAGTGAGTTCCATAGTGAGACCCTGTCTCAAATAAATCAATAGATAGATAGATAGATAGATAGATAGATAGATAGATAGATAGATAGATA
>CABHPH010150073.1:14348-35724 GCA_902168325.1 Peromyscus nudipes
GATAGATAGATAGATAAAAATGTACATGTACCTGAATATATATAGAAAATATAATAGCAATTTATATAAATTGCAGGTTCATTTACATGGGTTACATAAGCATGCTTACATAATTTGTGACATAAATTAATGTCATATACAGATAAGTAATTATGCACTTCTAGTATAGATGCAAATGTCACCGGGTTTCTTTTGGTTTCCTTGAGTGATTCTTCCACTAACTACAACTGTCCCCTTGTCTTGTCGTTTTATTTTATTGGTGTATTGTTTATCATTTCAATGTGAAGGTTCAGCTTCCCACTGACTTCGGAGACTTTTTAAAACTTTACCCCTGAATTTTCCTTTCTGTTTCATGTCTTGGGCTTTCTACCATCCGGACAGAAAGCAGACTTATTTGGGGCTGTCCTTCCAATTTCCTCCTCATTGCCTTCGTGCCTGTTCTCTGCTCTGATAAACACATATTTGACTCACCATGACTTTTATCCACGCAACCAGTTATAAGTTAAAATAGGTCAGACCTATTTGTTTCTTGTCATTTCTAATTCACTCAATGACATTGTTCCGCTCTCGATTTGTGAATTCTTTTACAATTCATTAACTTACTCATTTATATGCATGTGTGTACCATGTATTTGTAGGACCCCTCAGAGGCCAGAAGAGGGCACCAGAGTGTCTGGAAATGGCGTTACAGGCGGCTGTGAGCTACTGCGTGTGTGTTGGACCCTGAATCCCGGTCCTCCGCAGGAGCATTAAGCACTCTAACCTGCTGAGCCATCTCTCCAGCACCTGTTCTGGAGTGCTTTACCATCTCTTTTGAACCCTTGCCATTTTCAAAAGCCATTTCTTCTCCAAATGCTTGTTCTTATTGAACTCATAATTTTACCAAGTTTTTAAATTGTTTCTTTCTTTTATTTATTTGTTGACAATTTCACACATGTGCATGTTGATCACACTCACCTGCATTTACTAAGTTCTACCTGAAGCGATCACAGATCTGCTTCTCTGATTGACTGTATTTTCTTCTGAAAAGATTTGCCCTCAGATTCTTGACCTCTAGGGTGTAAAAGTGATGTCAGAGCTGAACTGCGGACTTCCTTTTTTTTTTTATGCACATTTTTTCCTCAGCCCTAGGACCTCAGTACAAGAAATTGCATTTAATCCACTTTAAATTTTGCAAGACAGTCCACATGGGGGTGCAAGAGAGCTTGCCTGAGGTCGAATGCAGCTTTGCAGAGGCCAGCTAGCTCTCTCCCTAGAAATCTCATTACATTTTGCTGCAGATAGAATAATGGTCCCCAAAGACGTCCCTGTCTAATATTCAAACTTGTAAGCATTTCACCTTATGTAGTAAATGGGCTTTGCTGATGCGATTAAGATACAGATCTTGAGATGGAGAAGGTGTCCTGAAGTACCCAGCGCAGCTCTTAGAAAGTCCTCATGAGGGGGAGTCAGAGGAAAAAGGGGCTGATGATCACAGCAGATGTTGGGGCCATGTGCTTTGAAGATGGAGGAAGGGACCAAGAGTCGAAGAAGTCAGGTGGCTTCCAGAAGCTGGAAGAGGCACAGGAATCCATTGTTTCTTGGGTTCTCCAAAGGGAGTAAGGTTCTGTAGAAACCTTGATTTTGTCTTGGAAAGATACGTTTTGGACCATTTAGCTCAAAACTGTAAAAAAACAAATTATGTTGTTTTTAAACCACCAAGCTTGTGAAAGCAGCAAGAACCGTCCATGTATAGCTGCTGGTCTGTGTCTTACACACAGAATGGTGTTGGTGAGACTTTAGGCTTGGATTCCCTTGTTCTATGGAGTAAGCCCCTAAAGCAGGGCAGGGCTGGGTGCCATTCTCGAATGCCCCAGACTCAATTTTTCTGTGTGTTTTCTTCCTTACCAATTAAAAAAGGGGGGGATAAGTTAAAGTGTGAGGTTATGCTTTTTTTCCTTGACTGGTTACTACTGAATAATTTACCCTTCTTATATAATTTTAATTCATTTCATAAGGGATTGGGGTATTTAGTGACTTAGTTTCTCAAGCTACTATATTTACCCAGAATTCTTTATTGTCAGGTTTTTCTTTTTTCCTTGAACTCGGATTTTCTTTTCTTTTGCTCTTGAAATGTGTGTCTACATTTTCCTTTTCTGTTTTTGCATGTGTGTACCTTGCATGTGTGTGTTATGCATGTTTGCCATTCCAACACAGGGGAAGAGGAAACTACTTAATGAGTGGATTTCCAACCCAACATAAGCAAACAGCACTGTAAGTCAAGTACTCTTTCCCCCTTTAAATATTCCTATATTGGATCTGGAGAGATGGCTCAGTGATTAAGAGCACTGGCTGCTCTTCCAGAGAACTCAGGTTTGATTCCCAGCACCCAATGGAGGCTCACCACCATCTGTAGTTCTGTTTCAGGGAACTGATGCCCTCTTTTGCCTCTGCAGGCATTGCACATATGTGATACACATACATACATGCAGACAAATACTCATGCACCTAAAAAAGAAATGAATATTAAAATTTTCTGCATTGCTCCTCTTTTTAGTCTCCTATGAAGGAAAATATCTTTGTTGCTTTAAAGTGGTTGAAACAAAAGTAATTTTTCATTGAGTAAATGAACTATTCTCCTCTAAATCTTTCTTCTGTAAATGTCACAATAGGACATATTCCAGAACAGCTATTGTTGAACGGCAGACAAAATACTCCAATGAAGGTCTCGGGGCCTTTAAAGGGTACAGAATTGTTTTCTGGGGAACGACGCAAGAGAGAATGATCCATTCAGGAGCTCCTGCAAACACTCGGAGGTGTGTATAAGAAACTTTGTCCCAGGAATGTTTACTCCTCTCCTGCCAAAGGATGAATGGAAATAATACATGATTCCACTCTAGATCAAAGTGACACGGGTTTTCTTAAAGGAAATCACTCTGGATGGTAAATGATGGGGAAATCAGTCTTCTTCAACACTAGGGAGAGACGCTAGCAGTAGAGAGGGGTGAGGTGAGATGAGAGGATACTCTTGGCAGGGCAGCAGTGGGAAGGGTGTAGAGTCAGGAAGTGCAATGTATCGGTGCAGTGTGTTAGTGACTTACAGTGAACCAGCAGGGAGAGGCTAGAGGCGAGATCAGAGATGAGCCAAGGGATTTTGGCTGAGCGCCTTCAGATCTGGGTACAGATATGAACTGATCTGATAAGCAAGAGTAAGTCCTCATAAATTTAGCAGGAGATTGACCAAGTAAGAGTGCTGATTGATAAATAATTGCCTGGGTTAATAATTGATGGTTAAGACAGAGAATCTTCACAAATTTGGAGCATGGATTGTCATGGCACATTGAATAATGACCCCTCAAAGATCCCACCCAGGCCCTCATTTACAGAGCCCATGAATGCCATTTTATACCAAAACAAAGGTAGTGGTGCAAATATGGTTAAGTTAAGGAAGTTGGAATTGGGAGAGTGTCCTGAGTCACCTGAGAGGGGCCAGTGATCTCGGGGATTCCTGAGTATTGAGTATTGAGCAGTGAGTATTGAGTAATGGAAGATGTGACAACATAGGATTCCAGTGCTGTAGGGAACAGGCCACAAGCCAATGAATGCAGCTGGCCTCTGGAGGCTGAAAAAGATCAGGAACTGGGATAATTCAAAGTTGTACAGCCTTCTAAAGATCATGGTTTCAGAATACTTGAAGATACTGATGAAAACTGTTAGTTTGCAAAGAAAAATGTATGTATTGTGCAAATGCATACTGTCTTTAAAATAATAGTAGAAGTTTTATAAATCCACTAACAGTCATCTATGAACCTTTAGAAGATATTTGGATCCCATGTTTAAAACACCTTGGAGTTGATAGATTATTTTAATTTATACTTAATGCACATAACAAAAAAGTCTAAATTGCATTGATAATGTAAGAAAATGGTGTAAATCTGAATTATTATAGCAGAAGTTCAATACCCACCATGAGAAACAAGTTCTATCAGTATTAACTCCGAGATTTTAAACCTGGGAGAAGAAGAGACCAGGATGTCAGCAAGAAGGTGAAGGATGGGTAGAATGTTGTGGAATATTAGTTTAAAATGTGTTACATTTGTTTATGCTGTGGAATATTTGTTTAATGATGCAAAGATGTGTTGCATTCTTTTATGTTGCATTTGTTTAACTCTGTAGAGTTGTGTTACTTTGCCTGTAAAACACCTGATTGGTCTAATAAAGAACTGCACAGCCAATAGCTAGGCAGGAGAGAGAAATAGGCAGGACTGCCCAGCAGAGAGAATAAGAGAAAAGAAAGAAGAGAAGGAGAAAGAATAAGGATAAGGAGCGGAGGATGCCAGGGGCCAGCCACACAGCCAGCTATGGAGTAAGAAGTAAAGAAAGGAATATAGAATAGATAAAGGTAAAAGCCCAGAGGCAAAAGGTAGATGGGATAATTTAAGAAAAGCTGGCTAGAAACAAGCTAAGGCCTGGCATTCATAAGTGAGAATAAAGTCTCTGTGTATTTATTTGGGATCTGGGTGGTGGGTCCCCAAAGAGCAAAGAGTTAAAACAACAACTACAGGAGAAGGCTCAGTAAAGATAAACACAATGACTTGAGTTCAGACCCCCAGAATTCACACACAAAAAAGACAAAGCTAGACATGGTAGAGTGTGCTTATAGCCCAGCACTAGGAAGGCAGAGACAGATTCTGGGGTTCACTGACCAGCTTAGCCTAGCTGACAAGTTCTATGGTAGTGAGAGACCTGTCTATAAACAAATGAATAAGTAGAAGATGAATAAGTAGCTTCTTGGGAACAACACTTGAGGGACAACACTCTGACCTCTACATGCATGCACACACATGTGAATGTGTACTTTCACACAAATGCACAACTTCATGTACTTGCATTCACACTCACAAGGACCACCCTGCAGGGAACTAGCCCCCACCTTTTCCAGGGTTCCTATGAGGAGAAAAGAGGAATAAGGCTCTTGTAGATAGAATGATAGGCCTAGCCAACTATGGGAGCCCACAACTGACTCAGTTTCCCAGTTTGAATCTGAAGCCTATTCTGAGTCAATAGAGTATAGGCTTGCTTGCTCCAGAGCCATGAGAACATCCTGATTAGTCCATAGAGTCTCCTTGAAGGGCTGTGAGAAAGTCCTGATCAGTCTATGGGAAGAAACATACTATCTAGCTAGATGCAGGCTGCTGATGCCAGCCGAAGGTACACTGAGATAGAAAATGAAACTGCCTGCTCCTTGACTCAAGGACAGGATAGATAGTGGTTGAATGCCTGTGCTGTGCATTGTTCTACCTCTGTCCTTCAAGGCTGTATATAAGCTGGCTGTGAAATAAACTCAGGCACTGACTGGTAGTCCTCTCGACTCTTTTCTGTCTTCTTCATTGTCTCTATAATCTGCACACCTCCACCCAGATACCCAGTCGACACGTCGGCAGGCTCTGACAGCCAAGGAGAGGAAGAAAGACAGAAACAGGATAGCTTTGGGAGGGCCTGGGTCAATACCCAATGGGCCCAGAACTTTATTCAGAGGGGCTTTTTATAACAATGCCAAGGGGAGGGGCAAAAGATCTCCCCTTTGCTAGAAACAACCAGGTGTAGACCCTTCCAAACACCTGGTACCCAGGCCTGCGGTCCAATCATCCTCTTATGCAGTCCTGCTGGGTAAAGCAAGCTCAGATTTCACTAGGGAACCTCTATGGATTTCCCTCCCCACCCCCCTCCCCCACACAAATGGAGAAGATAGACAGACTGGCAAGTTTGCAGGGAAAAGATATAGGTGAGAATCCATGGTATGGCAGCTGCTTTGTGAGATCAGAATCAAATTCCAGGACTTCCCAGGTCTCGAGATCTTGGGGGTGGGGGATAGAATATGAGGAAACCCAGAGACCAGAGAT
Source organism: Peromyscus nudipes (assembly GCA_902168325.1). NCBI lineage: Eukaryota > Metazoa > Chordata > Mammalia > Rodentia > Cricetidae > Peromyscus > Peromyscus nudipes. The sequence goes on from CABHPH010150073.1 coordinate 20,231, forward strand.
GAGGGTCAAAGACAATCTTGAGAGAATGACTATGAATGAGTGTGACCTACAGCACTGTTTGTCACAAGCTATTTTGCTAGCAAGGAACAGAGTGGAGCCAGACAAAGGGCCTGAAGTTGCACATCACTGATCCATCAAAGAGGGTGTAGCAAATGTTCTGGAGGAAAGTGTGGATTCAGGACCCGGAAATACCTTGGTGCAGATCAGGATTCATCCAGTGCTGTTTATTCCAGGTATATACCAGAAAGCCCATTTCCAAGTTTTTTTAAATTTTTAAATTTTTTTAAAAAATATTTTTATATTATAATTAATTTAATTTTACATATCAGCCAAGGATTCCCCTGTCCTCCCTCCTCCCACCCCCAGCCTTCCCTCCCAATCCACCCCCCCATTCCTACCTCCTTCAAGGCAAGGTCTCCCCTGGGGAGTCAGCCCAGCCTGGTAGATTCAGTTGAGGCAGGTCCAGTCCCCTCCTCCCTACACCAAGACTGAGCAAAGTGTCTCAGCATAGGCCCTAGATTCCAAAAAGCCAGCTCATGCACCAAGGACAAGTCCAGGTCCCACTGCCTGGGGGGTCTAATCGGCGAGGAGAGAGAGAGAGAGAGAGAGAGAGAGAGAGAGAGAGAGAGAGGATTATATGAGCAAGAGATATTGAGACCATGATTAGAAAAAGCACAGGGACAAATAGCCAACCTAGTGGAAACACATAAACTGTGAACCAATAGCTGAGGAGCCCTCATGGAACTGGACCAGGCCCTCTGGATAAGTGAGACAGTTGATGAGCATTTCCAAGTTTTTAAACGCAGTGACAGGGCTGGAGAGGGCTCAGCTGGTAAGAACCCTTGCCGTTCTTCCAGAGGACCTGAGTTTGGATGCAGACCTTTTTGTGGTAGCATGGCATGCCATGTCTCCAGTGTCTGGGACCTGTGAATGTAACACACTTGGTACTTTTTCTGAGACTCCTTTATGTCTCCTTTCATGTTGTCATCTACCTGACTATCGTATAGGAGAACCCAGAATGATATTTATGAAATGATTTCTGTGGTGCCTCATCGCGCTGTGTGGTGCCTGCCTGGGGCCAATGGAAAACAAGCTTATCCTATCTAATCTCATCTGCCCTGTATCACACACCAAGAGGGTGTTACTCTGAAACTATAACCACTCACCTGTGTTGTGAAACTGAGGTCATGATGTTGTCATAAAGGAAAGGGCTGTTTGGAATCTAGAAAAAGTATTGACAGAGAGGTACACTATTGTGTGGCAGTTACTAAGTGTCCTACAAATGGTGACATATAATTCATTTGCTCCTCAGAGCTGGCCTGTGAGGTTTGCATTATGATAGTCTCTTTTGTGCAAATGGGGAGACTGAGAGACAAAGATGAGGATTCCCTACTGAAAGTTCCATGCTTACTAAATGGTAGAAGAGAAATAGAAACCCAAGGTCCCTGACTCTGGGGTTTTCAAGCTCAACCCTGACCTCTAATCTCTCTCAAGAATAAGAAACAGGTCCCTATCACTGCTTGCCTCGAGTGCCAAGTCATGACCAGGGAACTGGTTCCTTCTGTGGGTAGGTCCCGGAAGTCAACACAGGTACCTCAATCAAGCCAATGTCTGCATTTCCCCCAAAACGAGGTGATGAGGGGGAGGCTATTGGGTTTTGAGTACAAAAAGTTTCTTGGTTACATATGGAAAGGCATAGGAACTGCCAAGATTGATCTGGAAGACAAGTGTGAGGACCAGGACCATGTATAGCAAGAGAAGACACATGGGGTGAGAACCTGATCGAGGAAAGGGGAGTATGAAATGGAGTCCCAAGATGGAAGGCATCAACTTTGGGAAGATGTATCTAGGACCAGGAAGGAGAAGCCACGGTATAGAGTATGAAGTAATTCATTTTTGGAGGGAGTAGCCTTTAGGTAGAAGGAGAAGTTTGGTTATGGGGTTTTGATGAACTGATAAAGGCAGCCAGTTCTCGGTTCCAGACTGTGTTTTCTAAGATTCTAAGATTCCTCCCCTGTAGGATTCCCTGCCCAGGAGGCATGCACACGGGCCAACAGGAGTGAAACAGCCACCCTTCACTGTAAACTAAAGAGTAGGCATTTGGTTAGAAGCCAGAGTGAACTTGGAATGTGGGTCATCTTCCAGGACTTTTGTTTTCTTCCTCCCTTCCTCCCCCTCCTCTTCTCTCCTCTCCTCTCTCTTCCCTTCAGTTCCCTCCCTCCCCTTCCCTTCCCCCTTTTCCTGTTTTTACTTTGAGTCAGGGTCTCACTATGGTCCCCAAGCTGTCTTGGAACTTAATCTGTAACCCGAGTTGGCCTTGACTTTTCATTACCTTCTTTAGATGGGCCTGTCTCAGACTTTTGAGAGTCAGAATTACTGATGTGCTATCTTCTCAAGCATGAAGACAACCTATTGAGTCTCAATCAATTCTCCTCAATCACAAACTTACTTTCAGAGGAGAGTCATTTCTAGTATACATATTTCTTTCTTTTCTTTTTTATTTTCTTTTTAAATTTTTTTTTAATTTATTTTTTTCAAGACAGGGTTTCTCTGTGTAGCTTTGCACCTTTCCTGGAACTCACTCTGCAGCCCAGGCTGGCCTTGAACTCACAGAGATCCGCCTGCCCCTGCCTCCCAAGTGCTGGGATTAAAGGCGTGTACCACCACCGCCTGGTGTATGCAATAGTTCTATTTATTCTTTGATGTCAGTTTAATTTTGTTTGATGTAAATGTAAATTCCATACATTTATAAATGTATTTTGATCACATCCAACCTTTCCCATCCTTTCCCCAAACCCTCCCCTACCAATTCCCTCAACTTCATCTCTCCACACACCCCCTCCTTCTTTGTCACCCACTGAATCTGGTTAGTGCGGCTTGAATGTGAATAGTTGAGGGGCCATCCACTGGAACTTGGGCAACCTACTAGTGGCCACACCCCGACTCTCCCTTCCCCAGGAGCCATCAACTAGCACTAGGTCCTCAGGTGGGGTTGGGACCTTCTGAGCCCCTCTCCAACCATGCTGGAGTACTGACTGGCTTGATCTTGCTCAGGTAACCACAGCTGTTGTGAGTTAATGGTGCAATGGCCACGTCATGTGCAGAAGTCCGCATTTCATGCAATACTTAACTCCTCTCCATCCTTCGTCTTGTACATTCTTTCTGCCCCCTCTTTCCTGAGGTTTCCTTAGCCTTGAGTGTATGTGATGATATAGATGTCCTACTCAGGGCTGAGAGCTGATTGTCACTTCTTCCATAAGAGGGGTTTTCAGACTTTCATTACCATCTTTATATGAGCCCAAAGTTGCAGGACTTCTGTATACTAAGACTTACTTTACTCACTCATAACTTAATGATATTATATTACTTAACATTCTAGAAATCTTCTAATCTTCACTTTCTTCAAGTCTCCCCAAGTTTCACTACAATTTTTGATGTAAAATATCCTGACAAAATACTTTGTTCTATTTTTCTCTATCATATGTACAAATACAAAAGCAACCTTCCAACTCTTCTTTCAACTAAACTTTTGGCCCTGACCTGCCTACTGTACTTGAATGAAACCAACAGACAAGCACACCCTAGAGGGGAGAGATAGAGCAGGGATTTGTGTTCAGACCTTGACCTTACCACAAGATGACTGGGAGGCACTGGGGCTTTCATGCCTTATTATGGCCAAGCAAGTAGGTTATATATACACAGAACCACCACCTTTCCCACACCCAATTCTGTGACCCTATTTATCTATAAGAAAATGGGAGTGTTACTAAGTTAATTTCTTTGACAACAGCTTGCCAAATGAAGCGACTGGTACTTAGCTAGTCCTCATCTTCTGCTTCAATTTCACCCTAAGCTATTTGATAATACAGAACTTGTGTGCATTCACCAAATTTGCCAAGACTATGTTCAGGAAAATGCTAAGTGGTAGAAGAGAAATATGTGTCTTGGGTTCCAGGGCTGTTTTTCTTTAATCTCCCTGTGCCCAGGACCCAGTGCTAAGTACATAGTCACTCAAAAATGTTTAGTAAGTCCAGTGTGGTGGCACACATCTGTAATCTTAGTTACTAGGGAAGCTGAGACAAGAGGATTTTTTAATTTAAGACCATGTAATTAAACCCTACTTTGAAATGTTTATCAAATGTTAGCTGAACTGAACAAAATCAATGGAAAAAAAACAAAAAGAATAAATCACACTATATAAACAACATAGGCAATATGTCCAGTCAATATGTTTCAAGAAAGCAGGTCAGACCACTTTCAAGGTATTCTTTACAATTTTCCATGTATCAAATATAAAACATATTTAAAGTTACAGAAAAATGCTCATATGAGGGTATTTTGGTTACCATTTTGAAGCACATCAATTATGTTTTTCTTATTGTCCTTCAAAAACATGCCAAATGTCAACAGTCAAGAAGGCTTTGATATCATGGAACAAACATGCACTGGAGAGCCTTGCTTCATTTGGTCAACACACTTTCCCTTAAACAAATTCTCTCTGAGCAAATGTTTATCATCTTTGGACCCACGAGATCAATGACTAAAGCTTGGGGGAGGACATGAAAGGCCTGGGTCCAAGGATGCCCTGTCAGTACACACAGTAGCTCTGACTGTGTTCCATTCAGACGCCTCAGTCAAAGTGAGCTGACCAAATAACTTCCTACTGCTTATGTGGTCATTGATCTATGACTTTTCTTTTCATCATTGCAGCTGGGAAAGCTACTTAGCTACATGAGGGTTTGATTAATTATTTAGAAATAAATCTATCTTGGATCAGCAGATTAAAAAACTCCAGCAGCTAAAATCTTCAAGCCTGAGATCTGAGTCCAATCACCAAGACCCACATGGAAAGAACTGACACTTGAAAGTTGTCCTCTGGGGCTGGAGAGGTGGCTCAGCGGTTAAGAGAACTGGCTGCTCTTCCAGAGGACCCAGGTTCAATTCCCAGCACCCACATGACAACTCACAACTGTCTGTAACTCCTGTTCCAGGGGATCTGATTCCCACATACAGACATACTTGCAGGCAAAACACCAGTTTATATAAAGTAAAAATAAATAAATAATTTTTTTAAAAAAAGAAAGGTGTCCTCTGACCTCCACATGAGCATCATGGCATGTGCACACGTACTCACGTGCACATGCACACCAAACAAATAAAATGTTTAAAGAAAAGAAAGAATGAAAAAAAACACTGTATGAGTAGACAGGACTGGAGTCTCCAGAGTCTGTGGACTAAATGAGAAGACATGCAGAGGTGCTTTACACCGTGTCCATCAGAAATACGGCGTTTAAAGACACACCTTTGGCTCAGAGACAAAGGTTTTACTGTGGTGTGCTGTGCACTGACTTTCTGTGTCATGGTCCATTCAAAACTACATTTTGTTTTAGGTTTCTAGAGGCCATTGAACTGTATTTTCCACTCACTAGTTAAGTTAATGATTTGATTTCAAATCACCCTCTGGAATTTCAGAAGATGAGTAACACTTCCCTGCATTTGTATCTCAGTGTCTTCTGGAAGGCAATGGAGAGCCTCAGAATGGTCCCTCAGGAAAGGATGCCAGGTCTTCTCTGAGGACAAGGTAAGGAGTCACCTACATGAGAAATAAGTGGGTGATCTCTACTCTTTGCTTCTGTCCATGATTTCACAACAAATAAGCCATTAGGAGAAGAGCTCTAAACACTGGTCCTCTGTGTATAATGGCCCCGCAAGAATTATAATTTGTGTAGAAACTTCTAGAAGAAATGTATTCTGCTGTGGCACTTTTATTGGCCTGATTGGTGATATATATGATTGATGGCAGGACTGGAAAGATAGCCCAGGGCTTAAAACCACTTCCTGCTCTTGCAGAAGACCTGGATTCAGTTTCTAGCACCCATATGGTGGCTCAGAACTACCCATAACTTCAAGTCTAGGAGATCTGATGCCCTTTTCTGGCCTCTGAGAGTAGTGCATGCATGTGTACATACACTCAACACACTCAAATATACACATAAAGACATAAATAAAAATAATAAAGAATTTAAAAATGATTGGCAAGGTGACAGTTACTTACTAGAACAAGGAGTTCCCAGACTCTTGGGCTTGGATGGAGGGTAACTAACACACAATAGCCAGCAGAGATTGAGGGGGGATCTCCCCATTGGCAGAGCTCAGAAAGCAAGCAATGAACTCATGTTCCATTTGCTGAGCAATCAGGAATGCTGTGTTCAGCTTCCTTGCTAGTGAGAGGCATTGGGCTGGGAGATACACAGAAATACTGGAGAACAAAATCTTACTCAGATCCTTTCTAGTTCACTGTTGAAGTGTGGGGCACATGCACTTTATCTGAACTTCCCAACCTAGTAAATAGTTTGGGCTCCTATCATAATAACATCGCAATTACAGCACTAACTGCCTTGCCACTAACATTGACTGCTGTTGGCAGGGCACCATGGTCCAGCCATGTGCCTTTGTTATTTTGGAGATGGGATGCAATGGTTCACTCCTGGCCTGTGTGACCAGCTGCATGCCATCTGGAGAAGCACATGATTGGGACTGTGGAATCAATCCAGGCCCAGTGACATGTACGGGACAAGTCTGTGACCACAGTCTTACCCTCACAGTAAACTTCAACTCTACTCATGGACTCTTTCCCCAATTGTGTGCATTTATTCTACAAATTGCATATTTATAAAGAAACTCTGAAAGCCCAAACTAAACTCCATTTATAATCCCAAACTTCCTTTTAGGTTTTGCTAAGTGGGATTTCCTCATGTGCTTGAGCAACAAATAGTAGTAAGTTATTGGAACCCAGGGTCTGAAGGTTGACATTGGAATCCTCACTTACTCATTTGCCTATAGCATGACCTTGGGCAGGCCACTGCTCTTGCCTGATGGTCAGTTTCCTCACCCTTGAATAGAGGGTTCTCTTCTCTAACTCATACCTGTGGAAGTTCTGTGTACCTTGGGTATACTAGGTCCTGGGTGAACAGTGAATGCAGATTCTAACCTTCAGGCACTCCAGTATAGCAGGAGATATGGACAAATAAGTCATTGCCACTTTTGCTTGCCTTTTGTACTTTAGAGGGCTGTTTTGGAGTCTTAACAAGATACTCCTTAGCTGGGCAGTGGTGGCGCACACCTTTAATCCCAGCACTCGGGAGGCAGAGGCAGGTGGATCTCTGTGAGTTCGAGGCCAGCCTGGGCTACCAAGTGAGTCCCAGGAAAGGCGCAAAGCTACACAGAGAAACCCTGTCTCGAAAAACCAAAAAAAAAAAAACAAAAAAAAAAAAGCAAATGTATGATAAATTGTGGTGAACTATTTTGTGTGACCATGCATATGTGTGTGCCTGTGTGTGCATATTCATGTGAGTGCATGAGTGTGGTGGAGTATGTGAGGCCAGAGGACAACTTCTGGTGCCTAAACTTTTTTTTTTGTGTGTGTGTGTGTGTGTGTGTGTGTGTGTGTGTGTGTCTTTTTTGAAACAAGGACTCTCATTGGCCTAGAGCTCACCAATTAGTCTAGACTGACTGGCCAGTGAGCCTGAGGGATTCACTCCATGTCTCCCTCCCCAAGGCTGATTAAAAGCTTATACTACCATATGTGACTTATTTTTTTAGACGTAGGTTTGGGGAATTGAATTCATATCTTCATGCTTGTGTATCAAGTACTTTATCCATGGAGCTGTTACCCCACTGATGAAGAGCTATTTTTAGAAAAATACTTACAAATTCGTCTTCTATGAGATAATTTCCTTATGAGATGGCCTGTGTCTTTCCTATAGAGAAAAGATCCATAGTTCTTTTTTTTTAATGTATAGTTTATGGACTTACAGTAAAGTGGGGTGGTATTCCTGATGCAGAATATTTGGCATAGCTCTGTAGAAATGTTCAGTGCTCTGTCTTTTGTCTCTTCTCAAAGGCATGTCCATCTCTCATCTGTGGTGATATTTTGTAAATGCTCTAACAAATAAAGCTTGTCTGAAGATCAGAGGGCTAACTTACCTAGATCACTGATTAGCCATAGAGGCCAGGTAGTGGTGGCATACACTTTAATCCTAGCACTTGGGAGGCAGAGGCGGATCACCATGAGTTCAAGGCCACCCTGGACTACATGAGATTAATCCAGTCTAAAAGAGAAACAGAGCCAGGTGGTGATGGCTCACACCTTTAATCCCAATACTTGGTAGTCACACACCTTTAATCCCAGCACTAGGAAGGTTGAGGCAGGAAGTGATATGGCTGGGTGGGAGGAGACAGGAGTTCACCCCCCTTTTGGCTGAGGACTCGGGAGCATTCAGTCTGAGGATTTGTGAAAACAGGATCTTCCCCTTTCGGCTAAGGAGTTGGCAAGGTGAGAAGTGGCTATGGCTTGTTTCCTCTGATCTTTCAGCATTTACCCCAATATCTGACTCTGGGTTTTTATTATAAGACCAATTAGGATTCAGCCTCAAAGGGACACCATTCCTCATCTTGTGCCTGAATTCCTGACCAGAGGTATAGACAGGAAGGCCTCAGGACAAGGAAAGAACGGGGATATTGTTGACAAAATTCCTCCCTGGAGCACATGTGAACAATGTCTCCCCTCCTCCTAAGGTCACAGTGACAAACTAACACACCAAAGTCCACTCTAGGGAACCAGTCAGTTTGTTGGCTTACTTACAAAGCATGGGGGAGGGGTTACGTACAGAAGTGTGGGCGACCCCAGAGGAGAGACTCAGCATGGACGATGGCTTCCCTATAGTTGCACAGCTGGAAACATCTGCCTCTGCTCTTCCCCATGTACACTCTAGCCTTTCCCCAAGACACCAGAGCTTTGTACAATTAGGAAAGAATTGCATACAGTTGATTGGGAGGAGAGGCCAGATACTCAGATAAGGGTTCCATGACCCTCCTCACACCCCTCTGCTAGAAAGGAATGCCATAGTCAACAAACTCAACTGTGAGGATCTTTTACAAGCAGGCACAGCTGAATTCATGGTGTAACTTTGTCTGTGAGTACAGTGCTGGGCAGCAAGTCTCTGCTGTCAGTGTTATTGATGTGTTTTATTTTGTTTTTTAACCCAAGCTAATGTCTAAAAGCTTATTTCTGGGATCTTATAAATATGCCTGTGCCAGGATTCTTGGGTAAAATAGGCTGCATCAGACTATCCCACAGCTGAGGAGATCTTGAAGAGGGACAGTCTCTAGAAAATGGGAATGTCACAGCACCTGTCATAAGCCACATTCACTCCAAAATCTTATCAAAAGTTGACTTCAAAAACCATTCCCAAGACTGAGAGTTCTCCTGAAGGAAAGCTGAGTGACAAAGGGGACCTGGTTGTGGTAACAATGAGTTTTCTTGGAGGCTTTTTTTGGTCCTATATGTTTTTTTTGTTTTGTTTTGTTTTTGTTTTTGTTTTTCGAGACAGGGTTTCTCTGTGTAGCTTTGCGCCTTTCCTGGAGCTCACTTGGTAACCCAGGCTGGCCTCGAACTCACCGAGATCTGGTCCTATTTGTGAGATTGATGTTGCCCTTAATGATGGGGAAACCAGGAAATGGCAGAAATGAAAATTGAAGATGGCCAAGGAGAACAGCACTGTCGCCTCTTTAATGGAGACCGTTTCAGGAAAGGTAAACCTAGTCTTTAAGCAGCCTGCAAAGAGGCTAGAGCATAAAGGAATTATAATTGAATTTGTAGGTCAAATTGAACTTTTCAATGACAAGAGGAATACTCATGAATCTGTAAACCTCGTGAAAGAACTAGACTTTACCCAGAAAACTGACTCAGGGCAGAAGTTAGGATTTTGAATTTATGCAAGTTGAAAAACCATGTTAGTCATACATCACATCTGTGCCCATGTCCGCCTGGGGTATTTTCTTTTTATTTTATTTTATTTTTCTTTATTAAGAAATTTTTTACTCACTCCTCATGCTATCCACAGACCCCCCCTCCTCCCTCCTTCCACCCCCCAGCCCTCTTTCCCAAGCCACCCCACATCCCCACATCCCCGTGGGGAGTCAGCAGAGCCCAGCTCACTGAGCCTAGGCAGGTCCAAGCCCCTTCCCACTGTACCAAGGCTGTGCAAGGTGTCACACCACAGGCACCGGATTCCCAGAAGCCTGCCCATGCACCAGAGACAGATCCTGATTCCCCTGCCTGGGTGCCCCCCAAACAGTTCGAGCCAAACAACCGTCTTCCGTGTCCAGAGGGCCTGGTCTGGGATATTATCTTAAGGTGATGGTTGTGAGAAGGCTGACAGACTTAGAGAAAGAGTACGATCTTACTGTTCACCAGCTTGCTACCTCTCCTGATGTCAACAACTATTAAAATGGAAGTGGACACTGAAGATTGTCTGCACAGAGAGTTTGAATATAATAAGTCCAAGTAGCATTTAAAGGATGTGACTATCAGAAAATTTACTTCTTATTAGCAAGAATAAAACACAACACCGGGAGTTACAACTGATCAAGAAAGATCACAGGAATTGGACCCAGCACCAGAGCAGAAACAGTCGCTAAGTATGAAATCATGGATGGCACACCAGCAAAAGGAGAATCTACTCCCGTAAGGCTGTTCTTAGCAGGGTATGACCCAACTCCCACCATGAGGGACCTGAACAAGAAGTTTTCAGTAAGGTCCTCTTTGAATCTCGTGCTTGCTGATGAGGAAGACAGAAGGGACTTCAAGCAGCAGGAGGTCATCATGGGGAGAAAAAAAAACAACAAGAAAGCAGAGGACAAACTCTTCACCAGCAATTTGAATTTCTGGGATCCCAGCCTGAGATGTAAGCAGACGAGGACAAAGGAGCAAGACCAAGACTGTAGCCAAGGGGTGAAGCTCAGCAGGTCAGAGATGGCCGCAGCCTGGGGAAAGTCCACCTCCATGTCTGCCAGCCTTCCTCACCCCAAAGTGCTGCATCTATTTTATAGTATGATCAAAGGGTCTCTGTGTGTGTGTGTGGAGGGAAACCTTCCCGAATCTGATTTGGGTCCCAGTTATTATCAAAGTATCTTCTGCTGTGAAAGAGTTGTGGTAAAGTTCATGAGCCCATAGAGTGCAGGTTCACTTGAGCCCTTTGGGCCACACCAAGAAATATGAAACAGCACTGTTATTTCTGAAGGAACAGTGACCTGAGTACACTATACACAGTGCCTGTATGAACATGTGCACACATGGGGAGATAAGAAACTGGACCTAAGGGCTACATGAGTAATTCAACTCAAATAAGATTCGGGTCTCAGCATCCATGTCAGGCAGCTCCCAACCCTCTGTACCCCTAGCTCCAGGGCATCAGACTCTCTCTTTTGTCCTCCATGGGCACTGCACACACGTCCCAACACACACAGAGACATGCTTAAAAATAACCAAATTTTAAAAAGGAAGAAAAGGGCTTTAGTTATCAAAAGGCAAGGTGAATAGGGCTTGGACAGGAAAACTAGCACAAAAATAACATTCTAGATGAAAAGATACAGCACAGGCAGGGCTTGCAGGTGGAAGTGAGCAAGGTCTGTTGTGAAATCCATATGAGTCCCTCAAGTGAAATAAAATTTCATGCTGAGAATATTGAGGTGCATATTTGGGCAATTACGGAGAACTCATATTTGTTGGCTGTCTCGGCCCATTTTCTGTTGCTCTAACAAAGTCTCTGAGAATGGATAGGATATAACGAAAAGAGGTGTATTTAGCTCACAGTTGCTGGCGAGGGGCTGTATCTTGCATGATTAAAGAGAGCAGACATGCCACTCTCATCATAGCCCATTAGTCTATAGATTCATTCATAGTCCATAGATTCGTTCATAGTCCATAGATGGATCCGTTCATTCACCAGGGAAGCTCTTCCATGAACCGGATGCCAGACCCAGTTCTCAGCACTGCTGCACTGGGGACCAAGTTCCCAGTGAATGAACCTTTTAGGGACCGTACCAGTGGGAAACCCTAAGTATGGATGTAGGGATTCTAGTCTTTACCTTATAGATAATGGGGAACCACTGATTTTTTACAAAAGGAAAAGGTATAAAACAATGTTTTTTAGATTTGTCCTTTCAAGCAATATGATCTACAAAGTGAGTCTGAGTGGGGGTGGGGCTCATTTAGACCAACTCAATATTGTCTTTTTGATTCAAAACTAAGGGGCTAGAGAGATGACTTGGTTTCTAAGAGCACTTGCTTTCCTTGCCGAGGATCAGAGTTCTCTCCCAGCTCCCAGCCACCTGGAACTCTAGCTACAGGGAAATCTGATGCTCTCTGCTGACCTCCATGGGCACCTGCATGACTGTGCACATACCCACGCACTGACATGCACACATGTACATAAATGAAAAGTTTTAAAAATAAATCCTAAAAGGTTTTTTTATTATTCATATAAATACTGACATTTCAAAGGTTGACTTTGTTTACTAAAAAGAACAAAACCTTTCCTGCAATGTTGAGAAGCCACTTAACTTTCAAGATCTGTTGGTTTGTTACATTGACAACATGAATCATTATGAAAAGGTAAAAACTTACTAAAATGTTTGTGTGTGCGCGCATGTGCACGTGTGCGTGTGTGTGCAAACCTATCCTTACCAATTAAAGCTGTAAATTATAAATGGCATCAAGAGGGTCTTATTTACTGTGTGCTGGTTAATCTGCTTACCAGAACTCATGCACCTCTATTCAAACTTAGCCTACTGCACAGATTCACTGAGAATATAGAACATCCCAAATACATCCATGCTTGTAAAATGACCTTGTACTGGTAAAATAAAATAACTCTACAAGACTGACCACAAACATATAGTTGATCTAATTTTTATTCAACAGATTGAAAACTGAGGGGCAAGCAAAAATAGTGAACAAACACAAAAATGGGAGTGATGATTATTATTTAAATTAGAAGACATAAAATATTTAATGTTCAAAGGGAAAAATTTACTTCGACAAAAAGCATAGCTTTCTGGGAAGCTGTAATGCTGGTGAAAAATCATACAAAAACAGCTTAGGGTGCAGAGAAGCAAAACTACATACAGCAGTTGTATAATCACATATGTATCTACACCATATATATCTCTATGTATAATTTGCATAAATAATATATACACATAGGCACGTGTGTGTGCCTACCTATGTGTCTATATGAGGAAATATATTTCAGGAATCAGCCTTGCGCAGTTCTAGTAGCTGTTTGGCTGCCTCTGACAGATTTATTGCTTCATACCTGAAACTTGAAGTTCATAAGAAGATCAGGAAGAGAAGATGGTGGGCGGTCACCAAGAGAGGGACATCAAGAGTACTCTGGAACCTGCCATCATCATCGGGGGTTTATGAGAACAGACTGATACTGAAATTCATCAGTTCCAATGACCTCTGACCTTGGATGACACTGATGGCCTGTAGAAGCTAGGAGGCTTCGTTGTGGAGTTCAATATGTTCACACCTTGTGTGGGAGCTGAAGGAGCTGAGGGAAGAGCCAGGCAAGGTGGAGAAGCTGCAGGTGTGGATGTGGCCTCATGCCAGCAAGGTGAACCATCAGATGAGTAACAACACGCAGACTACAAACAGATGCTGTTTCAGTCCTGACCTCTGGAGCTGTTGCAAGACTCTCTCTTGGGACGCACCCAAACAAGAGAGGCAGAGAAAGGAGAAATGTAGGAAACACACTGGGCTTACCAGTGTCACAGGCAACACAGGGCTGACACAGAGAGCAAAACTTTCCACTGAAGCCAGAAGCACTTTACACAGCCGCCATCTTGGAAGCTTTGAGTATTCTTTCCCCAGAATTGGGAAATACCAGATAGGTAAAGAGGAGCAAGCAGAATTCCAGGATGGCCTCTGGGTTTCCCACTCTAGTGCACATACACACTATAGTCCACCTGAGTATGAGCCAGACTTTCTTTGTGAATACAATGAGAGCTTGCCTATGCTGTGATTAAGTTATACTAGAAGGTTCGGGGGCCTTCCAGATGCAAGATCCCCAAATCAGTTGACTTTCAGTTGATAAGAGGATAATTATTCCTAATGGCTATAGCTAATTAGGTGAGCCCTTAAAGTGTATTGAAATCCCCTTAAAGTAAATGATTTCAGTTTGAAAAAGTCTGTGGAGGGGGTCGCATTGTAAGAACCAAAGGACAGCTGCTAGCAGCCTACAGCCAATTGCTGGCCACACAATGAAACCTTAGTCTTTCAACAAGGAAAGGAAGTCTGCCAACACTCTGAGGTGCCCACATACTGACCATCCTCTGTCCAAGCCTCCAATTGATGATATAGTGGCCAGCACCATGATCTCAGCCTCATGAGGTCCTGAGCAGAGAAGCATCTACACCGGGCTGGATTATTGGCCCCTTGAATCTGTGCCATAACACATTTGTGTTGATTGGACTCAAGCTTGAGATAATGTCCATTGATGGTAATTTGTTATGCAACATAAGAAACTACTACACTAATTATAATAAAGCAGCACAAGTTTAAATAATCATTAACCTTGACTACATGAATATATTACTATATGAATATATATGCAAAGATAGACTTTGGAAGTTTCCAGAACTTTAAAAGCTTTGATCATATATTGACCCCCAATGACTTTTTAAAGATATTCCAAATCTGAAATCTTAGATAACGCATTCCCTAAATATTCAAAAATAAAGCTAGATACTAGCAATAAAACTTTCCTGAATGAATGTTCATGAAATCACATTATAGGGAGCCGTTTGGTCTTATCCATTTACATGTGTGGTATGCAAAGCTACTCAAGAGTGAAACATTTAACAATGTAATTAGCTAATAACATAAAAATGGAAGAGCTTATTTAACATAAACTCATTCAGTATTCTAAAGCCATTTGATGAAATTCAATGACCATCCATGTTTAATATTGCCTCTTAGCAGGGCTGGAGCCATGGCTTGGAGGTTAAAAGTTCATTCTGGAAGAATAGCAAAATAAGAGTTTTCTAAAAAAGTAGATGAGTTATTATTTGTTTTTATAGCTGAATTCTCAACTTCTTTATGTGTCTTCTTTTTAGAATAATTTCAGAGGTTAAATGCTGCTTTAAACTATAATACTTTGATTTTGTTAGACTGACAAATATGTTAATGTACTTAAATTAGTTTTTAAAATAAATATGTGTGCCTGGAGCCAAAAATAATGATTTAATGACCACATGTTGAGACTAGTTTGACATTTGAAATGAGCTTCTTACTTTACAATCATGCGCAGTGAAACAATGTTAGTTAGCTTTAAAATGTATATAGTGCTAATTAGTAAAATATTGCGGCCAATATTTTACTGCTAACTTGAAATTTTTTAAGTGTTTTTAAATAATAAAGTACATAAAATATGCTTTTTTTAAAGGAAAGAATTTGTTCTGCTTTTTCAGTGGACCTGGGTTTGGTTTCCAAAACCGGTAACAGGCAGCTCACAACTGCTTATTAACTTCCTGACACTTTCTTCTGGCTTTTCAGGGCATCCTCATACATGTGGCACACACACACACACACACACACACACACACACAGAGAGAGAGAGAGAGAGAGAGAGAGAGAGAGAGAGAGA
>CABHPH010150074.1:0-35085 GCA_902168325.1 Peromyscus nudipes
GTTACCTATTCACCTAAATGACATTGATTGGCAGGTCATGCACATCTCATCCCCTACAGGATGTCAAAACTTCAGAAGGTTTCTTCTTTTACACACCTAGCACCATGTGTGTTATATGCTAAGTGTCCAAGAGCAGGTAAATAATAAAATAATTCACAAAAGCATTCTACTTCGAGTATGAAAGTGCTTTGAAAATAAAACAGACAAAGGTCACAGATTAAAGAAAGAAAGACAAGGATTAAAGTCACCAGTGGGTTGTTGGATAAAAGAGTGTTTGCATAAAGTCATCAGACATATGAAAACATGCAAATTCTGTCTTTGATTCTTGCACAGGTGGGTCTGGACTAGGCGTCATTACAGAGTGTCAAATGCTGCCCTTTCTCTTTTATCTCAGTGTATAAATAATTGTGAATTATTCAGAGAGATTCTGCGGAGTCTCAAATGTATTGTTGTTATGACACTTTATTGTGTAAATATTTAAACTTTTTTAAAGTAGTCTTGTGTATATTTTGATGGCATTGTGACAAAAATCTTTACAGTGAGTGTCAAAAGTCAGTGTTTGCTGGCAGCAAGACCAGAATTCCAAGGGAAATGCAAATTGATGTCGTTTCTCATTTGTAAGACAGTTGAAAATTAGGAATGGATAAATATGTAATAGCAGTGAGTCACAGGGACACTCACTTTGCCATTGCAGGATTTGTCTGTTTGTGTTCATGGTACACACTGAAACACTGCTCAAGCACAGAGCTGTGTGTGTTGACCCAAACAGAAGAAACAGCTTAATATATGACGATGATGATGATGATAGCAGGCAGGGTATTGGCTGCTGACCTAAATCCTAAAGTACCTGTTTATGGATCACTAATTTTTCTCAGTCTGAGGCTGGAGCGCCCTACTGTTCCCATTTTTGAACTGTGAGCATAGAGAAACATGGCTATTCAGAATGGAACTCACACCATGACATCACATTATTTGTTTGCTAAGGAGTGTATAAACTGATTCTCACTTCCAAAGTTGTTTACCAGAGGACAGTCTTCAAAACTAGGAATTAAAAAAAAATGCACTGGCCTTGGTGACTTTACGAAGTTGGAGTGACTAGCAGCTTTTCACAGTTTTAAAAGGGTGACACTTCAGATGAGAAATGGAGAGTAGAAATGCCTCATCTACTGCATTGCAGCCTCCTGGGCATGCTAGTGGAGAAGAAAGATGGGGAATGAGGAACCAGAGGTTCAGCAACCATCTCTTCTACATTTCATTTCCAAGTCCCCTGCAACTTGGCCACTTACACCTGAACATTACGTTGGAATTATTCAGAATTTAATAATGATTATTTTAATTTATCACTTGTACCCTTGTCTTCTACACAAATATTTCACACAAAGGACTGCAATACAGTTATATTAATGTGTGTACATTTGGTTTGTGTAGCTCAGTCCTTGTCCCCTTTAGCTTGATAACTGCCCTTTAAAAAAATGTTTATATACAAGAATTGGCTCATTGAAGCCTGGAGAGAGTGCTCAGCAGTTAAGACTACATACATGCTACTCTTGTAAAGGACCCGATTTCAGTTCCCAGTACCCACATTTATCAGCTTACAACCACCTGGGATTCCACCTCCAGAGAATCGGATGTCTCCTTCTTCACAAGAGAATACCTGCTTTTAACCACTGAACCCTCACTGTGGAAAAAATTGATGAATTTCTTCAAAATGACCATTGTCTTGTGACAAAATGACAGAAAGGTGAAATTTTTCCTTCCCAGAGAAATAACTGTACGTGCATGCTTTGTGTGTTCCTTCCTAGAGAAATATCTGCATGCACATGCTTTGTGGATAGACTTTTGAGTTTATCTCTAAAAGATCTAATATAATAGCTTAAGGTAATTTTCTTATCCCACAATCAAATCTAACCCCTCCCTTTGGTTTATCAATATTCATGAAGCAGTATGACCAGCATCCTGACACAGGGGGAGGTAACTCAGTCTTTGTTAATTTCCTAACTCAAGGATTTTTGTGAAGACTAAATTAATATTATTAAAGCAGTTACAGAATCCCTGGTTATGTGGAAATTCCAGTACCATGGACTCACTATCTCAAGCTATCACAAAGAGAATTCCTATCCTTTTTTGTGAGCTGATTGAAGAAATATTTTATAATAATGCTGTACTTTTATTTTGGTTTAATATCAAGTTAACATTACAAATATACATCTATATGGAGTGCGCTAGAGTTTTGCTAAACTATTTCACAACAACAATAATCATGCAAAGAATAAAAGGCCTTTCAAAACAATTCCTTTGTTGAAAAAACATAACAGAAAATCCTTGGGAGCATCGTGGAGAGACCAACAATGTATTAGTTACAACTGGTGTCCCAAGAAATGATAAAATCCCGATACATACTACCTGCTGCAAGGTAGAAAGATACTTGACAGCATTAACAAGTGCATTTACTCTATACCAGGAGAGGCTAGTGCCTAATTGTTTTCTCTTGTTCTTTGCTAATAGTTACATCATACATGTGCATAATTAATCACAGATATTACAAGGAACAGGTGGAAGAATACTAATAAAGGAATGTGATCTACAAACTTTTCAATTATATATCAGGTTTAAAAAATACCTGGTTAAAACAAATCAATCATGCTAAAACTAGTAATTTCTTGTCCTATCTAGAAACTTCTAGTTACTGGTTTTGTAAAATTATACCTCAATGTTCCTAGGGTTCAGATTTACTTTCGTTAATTTTTTTTTTAGAAATATAAATTGAGACTCAAAACATCCTATGATCTGTCTAAAATTACACAACTATTTTATGTACCATGTGTACCACCCAAATGAACTTATGAAATTAGTGAACAACGACATACTTTCTAAGTTTGCTTGTTGCTTCAAGGAGTTTCCACTTGCTTAATGAACTTTTTAATGAGTTTTCACAGTTTACAGAAATATTTGTGAATTTTCCTCATTGCAACAAAAGTTCATGGGTAACGATTGTGAATGTTCACTTTAAAGGTTACTTAAATAAAAGACATTAGCTAAATAGATATTATTGGATGTTAATTTTCCATGGTAATCCATTTCCCTGGGATGGGGAATAAAAATGTTAATGAACTTTAATTGCTTTCTCAAAGCTTATATTTGTATGATTTGAAAATTAATAACAATATTTAAATGCCCTTTCTATTATGAGTGAATTAAGACTTAAGGATTTACTTAATTTCTATATAATTACTTATTTCAATTAGTCTTTTCTGAATAACAAACCCCTCTAAAAGTTAGGAGAACTCAAACAACCATGTATTATTTCTCCTGGTTCTGTGGGTTTAGTGGGAGCTGCACTCCCACTTGGTTGCACTCCAGTGATGGGCTCCACCTGTGGGGTCAGCAGAAGACTGGATTATCTGGGACCGTGGGCACACCTGGACCTCTCTTCCTCTCTCTCCAGTGGCTCTATCAGTCATGTCCTATCTTGGCTGAAAAATCCCTGAAGACATCCTGTCAGGCACTTATCAAGCCTCCACCAGTCTCTACCTGATATCTGGTTGCCTGGATGAAGTCTTGACTCAGAATATTCTGAACACTCTCATTCTGCACATTTTCTGGCTGGCTGTCGGTCTCTGTGTTTGTTCCCATCTGCTTCAGAAGGAAGCTTCTCTGATGATGGTTTAGCAAGACACTAATCTGTGAGTATAACAGAATGTCATAAGCAATGTCTTATTGCTACATTAATTTAACAGAACACTAGTATTAGGCTTTATCCCAGCCCATGGACTATCTAGTCTCATGTTCTTGGATACCCAACTAGCATTGGGTATAGGTTCTATCTTGTGGAGTGGGCCTTAATTCAAATCAGATATTGGTTGGTTACTCCCACAAGCTTTGTGACACTATTGTATCAGTGTATCTTGCAGGCTGGTTGCCATTGTAGATTGAGGGGTTTGTAGCTGAGTTGGTGTTTTCATTCTTCTTTTGGTAGTGTGCAAAATACCTTCCAGTACCATAAACACTAATCTTTAGATATTAAGACTCTAGGTAGGCACCAGCTCAACTTCTCCCCTGTCCAGTGAGCTGTGCAGGTGTTGTAATAGGGCCTTAACATCAGTTTGTGAGAGCAACCCATAGCCTTGGCAACAACCTGGGTTGCTTAAATACTAATAGTTCTTAGCAAGTCTTCTAGATGTCTTATTTTAAAATCTGGCATGTCAAGTGAACCTCCAAAAAACCAAACTTTAAGATAAGAAATCTGTAAAGCTTGTTAGGAACTGTTAGCATTGTATTGTTCAAAATGCAGAGAAGGTTGTCTCCCAGGGTTAAAAGTGAGATTACACATACACACAAATGTCTAAGGTCAGTAACAGGGATGCTTAACCAGCGAATTTTCCTATAGGTTTTTTCACTTATTGGCAGGACTTAGTAATTATTAAGATTCTTCAGAGGAATATATAACCTATGTTAATACATTTAAATCAATTTTCAAAACTTACCAAAACTTTCCTTTAAAAATACTCTTTTAGGATTATTCTCCACTCTCAGGGCAAAAGCAATTACTGAAGAGAGTGAACCATGTTATATTAATTATTAAAATGGAGACTTGCTTTAAAGATATTTGAGATCTGAAATGATAGATTTTTTTCATATTTTAACCACTAAAATAATTGTATCTGTGATGGTAATTACCTTATTAGTGATTAAAATTTTTGAAGATCTCCAGTTGAGTGGACATGGAATGGTTTTCAAAATATAGAGGAATAGGGCTGAAAACAGTGCTCATTGGACATAGGACCTGCTGCCAAGCCTAAGGACCAGAGTTCAACCCCAGGAGTAACACAGTAGAAGAGAGAACTCCATATATTTCTCCTTTGACCTGCACACATCTGCCCGCACACATACAACGACTAAAAAAAAAAATGTGTATTAGTCAGGTTTCTGTGGAGTAGCAGATCTTATAAAGTGAGTTGCTTTCTCTCAATATAGAAAGGGGATTTATTAGAATGATTTACAGGCACTGGTCCAGATACTCCAATGATGGCTACCTCTGAATGGAAGATCGAAGAATCCAGTAGTTGTGCATTCCATGAGGCTGGATGCCTCAGCTGGTCTCTAGTATGTGTGACAGAATCCCAGAGAAGTAGGCTCTAATCCAGGAATGGACTTGATAGAAAGGCAAGAACAAACAGGCAAAAAGCAAATGCTTCCTTCTTCCTTGTCCTTTATATAGACTACCAGAAGCAGGCATGACCCAGATTGGAGGTGGGTCTTCCCACCTCAAAAGATCTAGATTAGAGGCATGTGTTTCCATCACAAAGATCCAGATTAGAAGTGGACCTTCCATCTTCAAATTAAGCCAAAATTCCTCACTAGTGTGCCCCATTTGGGAATTTTAGTTAATTCCGGATGAAGTTAAGTTGACATCTAAGAATAGCCATCACAAAATGTAACATTTATTTTTAAAAAATGAGATAAAAGGGAATCTAATTCCACAAATGGGAGGTACAAGAATATGACCAAATAAGACAGCACTTGCATAGGTTCGTATACACTGCTTATTAAAAAATGATCACAATAGAGGAGAAATAGTTAAAACCCCTAACTCCCACACCTTTATATCCCCACACTAGCATCCTAAGACACTTCATCTTTGTTATATCTCTGTAAGTGCCTTCATTTTATGGACTCCTTGATGAAATCAGTAGTAACAGTAATTAGTAACACTAGCACCCATTGCAATGATTTTAAATTCACCATCAAGCAGTCTAGGTATTTGGCTTATATCCATGATATAATGTATTCACCCAGTTGCTGTGGGATGTCTTTCTGTATGCTGTGAATATGTGTTGCTCTGATTGACCTATGGCAAGGCAGCTTAGAGGCAGGTGGAAATCCAAGCAGATAGACAGAAAGGAGAAAGGAGAGGCAGGGGAGACACCATCCCACCGTCCAGGGAGCAGCAGGTAATGGCACACAGGTAAAGCCATGGAACACGTGGCAACATATAGATTAATAGAAATGGGCTGAGCTTAGTTATAAGAGCTAGCTAGTGAGAAGCCTGAGCCATTAGGCCATGGCCAAGCAATTAGTAATTAATATAAGCCTCTGTATGTTTATTTGGGTCTGAACAGCTGCAGGACCAGGCAGGACACAGGAAAACTTCTGACTACACCCAGGAGTCATTATCAAACATTCTTTTCTGATGGATGAAGAAACTAAGGCATGTAAAAATAACTACATGCACTAAGTCAGTGAATAAGTAGGATGTACAGTAATTAAGCTAATAATGAAAGTCACTTGGGGTCTTTAGATGCCTCAGGCAGTAAATGGATCTGCGACCAATCCTGACAACCAGAGTTCAACTCCCAGACCAGTGATGGAGGGAGAAACAGACTGTTGTTAATTGTCCTCTAACCTCCTGACCCTATGGACATGCATTGGCATGCATGTACCTAAATTCATACGCACAGACACACACACTCTCCATATGGGTAGTGTACTAGAAGGCAAGATCACTCAGTGGGCAGAGGCTGATCCCTGGATCCACAAAAGGGAAGGAGAAAACCAACCACTGAGAGTTGTCCTATGATCTCTGTATGTATGCCTACACATACACACACACACACACACACACACACAGAGAGAGAGAGAGAGAGAGAGAGAGAGAGAGAGAGAGAGAGAGAGAACACAAATTCGCATGAGGACTTTATACTGAAATTTTAGCATACAGCAGTTTTCAATTTGAGCATGTCTCACAGACAAATACATTCAATGTTTAGGAGAATATTGACTCTTTTCTCTCTACCAGGTAGCACTCACTGAACTACTCTCTCAAGGTATATGGGAATACTCCAGTGGCCTGAAAGAGTAATAATTCATCAAAATGCAAAACATATTCCATAGGCTGCTTAAAACATAGAGACTCCCCCAAATCAACATAATTCAAATAAAATGCCAAGCTTGTACAGAGCATGTGGTAATTCTCTAGTTATTGTAGCTAAAAGATGAATAAAATATTTTAAAATATGTTGCATCAAATTTAAGCCTGATTTTATTTATTCTAAACTGCCTACTTCCACAAACATGACAAAATAAGTATTTCTCTGCAATATTTTCTAATATGCAAAAGTAATTTTTACAGAATAAAGAAAACCCAGACTGGAGCAGACCCTCTGTGTAGTAGGTGTTATATAGTCACTACTCAGACTAGCTTACTTGAAAATCATTTATGTTTTCCATTCCTTTATTATTTAGCAACCTTCCTAAATAATATGTTAGAATATTTTGGAGCTGAAGAGATGGTTCAACTACTAAGAGCACTGGCCACTCTTGCAAAGGATCCAAGTTCTGTTCCTAGAACCCACACCTGTGTCTTACAACCACCTGTAACTCCAGCTCTGGGGATCTTCCACCCTCTTCCGACCTCTGTGGGCACTGCAGTCACATGCACAAATACACAGGCAGGCAGGCAGGCAGGGAGGCACGCGCGCACACACACACACACACACACACACACACACACACACACACACAGAGGCAATTAAAAATTTGAAATATTTTACTAGCTCATTTGTAGATTTCTATGTCTTCTGTATTTTCTTAAAGATGTTGGCAAAGTGACGCAGGATAAGCTTAAGAGTGCTAATGTTTTTCTAGACTTCACAGGTTTACATTGCTCATTGTTCTAGTGAAAGTTTCCAGGAGATTAATATTTGACAGCAACTTGCCTACCTGTAAATTCTGCATTGCTTTCCTTGCTCTTAAGCTGGATCTCAGAGTTTAGCCTAGTTGCCACACCTGACAATTGTTTCCTGAAATCAGGGTTGCTTGATTGAGTTGTGGAGAAAGCAATGTCAATTCTCAGACTAGACTTCAAATCCAGTCAAATGTTTTGGCTCTGAAAACTGTTGGTAATTCCCTTTCCATTCACATACTTGCACTATAGAAATTATAGCAGAACTCACTAATCACAGGTGAGTGGACATACATGACCTTCAGAATGGTGGTTGTGGCAAGCTATTTGGCTTCCTAGCCAGCCAAATTCAGAGCAGCCACATAAACTTATTAACTAAGAACATGGATAATTGAAGTACCAGACTTTCATGCTTTTCTGGGACTTCATGAGAGGATGTAACTAGAATATTACATATAGCATGCCATATATATACTTATTAGGATAATTTTAATGCCATCCTGTGGACAACATAGTTGCATCTATTTTTATTATTTCTGTGTATCCATGTGTTAGTGTATTTGCACATGTGGACATGGGTGCATATAAATCTAGAAGAGTGCATTGCAACCCTTGGTGGATGTGAATGTGGGGATCCAAATTTCAGATTGTATATGATGTACATATGTATAATTGCATATATGTATGTTATGTGAATATGTGTGCATTTATGCATGTGCATATAATGGTGTATTGTATATGTATATGTGCATAGTGTAAATGTGGTATATGTGTGTGTGATGTGTGAATGTATGTGTCTGTGTGAGCGTGTATATATGTGTGTATAATATGGGAGCACAAGTACCAAGGTACTTGCTTAAGAGTCAGAGTACTATTTTATGAGGTCGGTTCTCTCCTACCATGTCAGTTTGAGGCATCAATCTTGGCAACAAGTGTCTTTACCCTTTGAGCCATCTCACCAGCCATTGGTTGTTTTATAAGATAAATACATTACCTACCTTGACAAGAAGTGAGTGGTCTTCCTGAGTCAATACTCGGGGCTAGATAGAGACCTTTACATAGCTCCTGACAAATACTGTTCTTTGATGTTTTTGAGAAACAAATGAAAATCCTCTTTTTTAGAAATTCCAAATTTTCCCTAGAGATGTTCCCAATTACCAACTATTATAATGAAAAATTGAAGTTCATTTGGCCCTCAAGAACACTGGGTGCCATATGTAAATGTTAATAGGAACAAGATTCAAAAGTTTTAGTTCACAATCCAAAAAATTTAGATATTGTAATAAACAGAAATGGTATGTGTGTAAGTCCCTGTTTCACTGCTGTGAAGAAAAACTATGACCAAGGCAGCCCTTTGCTGTGGGATGGTCTGTATGTCAAACATGTTGCTTGTTGGTCAATGAATAAAACACTGATTGGCCAGTGGTCAGGCAGGAAGAAGTATAGGCGGGACAAGGAGGAGAGAATTCTGGGAAGTAGAAGGCTGAGGAGACACTGCCAGCCGCCACCATGACAAACAGCATATGAAGATGCCGGTAAGCCACAAGCCATGTGGCAAGGTATAGAGTTATAGAAATGGATTAATTGAAGATATAAGAACAGTTAGCAAGAAGCCTGCCATGGCCATACAGTTTGTGAGCAAAATAAGTCTCTATGTTTACTTGGTTGGGTCTGAGCGGCTGTGGGACTGGCGGGGGACAGAGATTTGTCCTGACTGTGGGCCAGGCAGGAAAACTCTAGCTACAGCCCTTGTAAAAGAAAGCATTTAATTGGGGACTTGCTTACAGTTTCATAAGGTTAGTCCATTATCATCATGGCAGTAGTCAGACAGGCATGGCCTTGGAGCAATAGGTAAGATCTGCATCCTAATCTGCAGGTAGAGGGGGAAAGGGGGGGGAAGGAGGAGGAGAGATAGAATGCACACAAATACCTGGATCTGGTATGGACATTTGAAACCTCCAGGCCCAGCACCATTAATGCACCTCCTCCAACAAGGCCACACTTCCTCCAACAGGGCCACACCTACTTTAACAAGGCCATATCTCCTAATCTTTCTAACCCTTTCAAATAGCTCTACTCCCTGGTGATTAAGTATTCAAATATATGAGCCCATGGGGCCATTCTTATTCAAACCACCACATTAAACTCCCTGGCCACACAGTCTTGTAACTGTATCATAATGCAAAAAAATAAATAAAATAAAATGAATTCAGTCCAACTTCAAAAGTCCACATAATATTTCAGTCTCAACACTGTTTAAAAGTTCAAATTCCTTAGTGTCTTTTGAGATTCAAGGCAATCTTTTAATTATAATACCCTGTAAAGTCAAAATTAAACAGCAGACGACATACTTCCAAGATACAATGCCACAGAATATACATTATCATTCCATAAAGGAGAAAAGGGAGCATAGTGAGGGAATGCTGGACCAAAGCAAGACCAAAAAAAAAAAAAAAACAAGCTAGGCCAACTCCAAATTCTGCATCTCCATATCTGATGTCAAAGCAGTCTTCAGATCTCCAACTCCTTTCAGCTTTGTTGACTGCAGCACATTTCTCTCACTTGGGCTGGTTCTAACCTGCTCTGCAGCAATCCTGGGCAGATATCACAAGACTCTGGCATTTCCAACATCTTAGAGTCTCCAAAATAATCCAGGCTTCACCTTCACAACTTTACACAATGGCCTCTCTGGGACTCCATGCAGGGATACTCCTGACACACACCTGGCCTCGGTGGCTTTTCTTTGCCATGGAGGAAGATTCCACAAGTCCTTTCTTGTACCCTTGACTCTAAGGCCAGAACCACAGGACTGAAGCTGCCAGGCTTTGTTGCTTCATGGGACTGGAATTTGACCCCTCTTTCAACTACATTTACATCAGCTTTCTGTTGTGAATGCTTTTGTTTTGTTTGCTATGTAAGTTTTCCTTTAATTCCTTTTTACAGTTTTGTGGAGTAGCTGGTTAGTGTCTCACCCTGAGGTTACCACTCCCTTTATTCCATTTATTATCAGACTTTTCTTTATACTTTTTATCTTCTTGAGCCCTGGCTTAGTTCCAGCATTACATTTCCTGGTGCCTCTTTTCTCCTCAAACTGTATATTTTGTATTTCTATGTAAGAATGATTACTGAGAACAATGTGGCACAGTCAAACCTAGGTTGTCTTGAAATTTCCTTTTCCAATACTCTTCGGTTTATTCTCAGTCATATTTTTAGGACAAGGGCAAAAAGTAGCCATATTCTTTGCCAAAATATCACAAGAATGATCTCTAGATGAACTGTTAATATTATTCCCCTCTGAATTTCTTGATCTGGGCCCCCATAGTTCAAATTACCCTTAGCATTGTCTTCCATGCTCCTACTAGGATGGGCCATTAATGCTCACGTAAAGCATCTAACTACTTTTCTAGTCCCAAATCCCAAAGTCTTCCATGTTCTCCCAATGAACAGCATTGTTAGGCCTGTCACAGCAACACCCCACTCCCTGGTGCCAACTTTGATCTCAGTTACTGTTTTATTACTGTGTAGAAAAACCATGACCAGGGTCACTCCTCTAAAGGAAAGCTTGTAATGAGGGGTTAGCTAACAATTCCAGAGGTTTAGTCCATTATCATCATGGCAGGGCCATAGTGGCATACAGGGCACTAGAGCAGTAGCTGAGAGCTACAAGCTGATCCACAGGCAGGGAGATTGAGAGAGACTAACTTGACCTGGCATAGAATTTTGAAACCTCAAAGCCCACCCTAGTGACATACTTTCTTTAAAAAGGACACACCTTCTAATCCTTGTAATTCTTTCAAACAGTTTTACTCCCTGATGACTAAAAATTCAAGCATATGAGCCTATGGGACCATTTTTTTTTTATTAAATCAAACAACCATAGTGTGTAAATGTTTATACTTAACAGACATTTGGGAATGAAAGTGATCTACAGAACAGCTATCTGAAGCATGAGGGTTTCATTTTCCTATAAATATATGGATTTAAATGAAAATATAAGAAGCATTTATAATGAGAATAAGCTAATAAGCCTGAGGTAGATTGTGATTGAGGGAGAGAGTACAGTGTGGCTGGAATCCAAGAAAGAAGTCCTGGTCAGTATTGCTATAAAACACTGTGGTCTGTCTGACTGTCCTTTGCCAAAGTGTTTTCCAACATTACTGACCACAGAAGCAAAGTATCGGTATAGAGATCATTGAGTTTACCTCTTTAATTGGTAAGAGGAAAAACTATGAAAAAAATATGAAAG
The DNA here is from genome assembly GCA_902168325.1 of Peromyscus nudipes. Classification (NCBI taxonomy): domain Eukaryota; kingdom Metazoa; phylum Chordata; class Mammalia; order Rodentia; family Cricetidae; genus Peromyscus; species Peromyscus nudipes. Next base: position 11,928 of record CABHPH010150074.1, read on the forward strand.
ATAGTATAAAGAATTGGAATAGTCAAAGTAACTGGAGGAAATCTTGGTGCCATTGATTTAGTAAAGGCCTTTCATTTGGTAAAGGCATTTTTCATGTTTTTCCTATGAGTTATTTTAAAGGTATTAATTAATAATCATAAATTACTATGATTTATTTTATTCATTATTTAATTTTATTTAGTCTATTATATTCCATTCTTTTTGTTCTCAAAGGATGGTTTTTGGTTTCAGCCACTGATCATAGCTATGACACTTGCCATGATAACCATCGCGGCTATGGCACTTGTGATTACCGGGAACTATGTCTATTTAGAGAACTTATTGTTTAAGAAGACTAATTAATATAGAAAGCCAATTTTTTTCATATTTAAGGACAACTTCCACTCAGCTGTCTTGTTGGGTATTCTTCTTAACCTCTTTTCATTCAGTTAGTTTCTGAAAGTGTATTTTATTTAAAAAACAGTTGAAGTCAAGTGATTGTGATCATTGAATTACAAGTTTTCCCAAAATGAACAGAACTGTGAAGAGTCATGTCACCTGACCAGTGCATTTGAAAAGATCACCTAGTCACCTGGACCACTGGTTTTACTCAGAATAAGGATGAGATTTTCTTACATTCACTCCAAAGAAAAATGAAGAAAAAAATCTACGACTAATTTATTACTTTATGGCACCATTTCTGGAAAGGAAATGGATGCTAAATACCCAAAAGGGAACCACATATCACATCTTCAGGATGCCCTGTAGAGAGAGTTATTGGAATAGTAAACAGTTTCCTTGTGATCAGAGCTTCAACATCAGTCTCCAAGACAACTGAAGATTTATTTTCATGTTTTAAGCAAGTGTTGTAGAATATTATTTTAAGATGTGTTACATTTGTTTATGCTGTGGAATATTTGTTTGATGATGCAAAGATGTGTTGCATTTTTTTATATTGCTTTTGTTTAACTCTGTGAAGCTGTGTTGCTTTGACTGTCTGAAACACCTGATGGCTTAATAAAGAGCTGAATGGTCAATAGCAAGGCAGGAGAAGGGATAGGTAGGGCTGGCAGGCAGAGAGAATATATAGAGGGAGAAATCTTGGATCTAACATTCAAGGAACAAGAGAACAAGGAGAGGGGGATACTAGGGACCAGGCACACAGCCACACAGCCAGCCTAGGAGAAAGAAGTAAAGTAAGACATACAGAAGTAAGAAAAGGAAAAAGCCCAGAGGCAAAAGGTAGATGGGATAATTTAAGTTAAGGAAAGCTGGCTAGAAATAAGCCAAGCTAAGGCCAGACACTCATAAAGGAGACCAGGACTCCATTTTTGTTTATTCGGCAGCTGGGTGGTGGGTCCCCATAGAGCAAAGTGCTAAGAGTAAAAAAAAAAACAGCCAACTATAAGCAAGGAATTCTGGAGCCTAAAAATTACAGATTTAATTTAATAATGTGACAAATAGTTCATCTCAAAAATGTATATTTCTCTGAAACCAGTGGTTTTCCATACTGCCTTTCATACTACCAGTTCTCTTACTGTTTGATACTGAATGTCTGCATTTTATTTTGATATTTACTGGAGGGAACAAGAAGCTCTCACACTGTCAAACAGAATCTAATGAGTGATTGGATACACATAATTATTAATGTATGGCAATATAACCTGGGAGTGATATATTGCTGTATTACAATTGTTGGAATTAAAGATTGTAATCTCAAGGAACATTTCTAGACAATTAAATTTAAATACTCTAATAAAAGCAACCATGGATTCACTTGAATCAGATCCACAAGGTTTTGCATTTCTCATCTGTGTGTGGCAACATGACTGGTCTGTTGGATTAAAGAAGAAGGAAGCCAGCCATGTCTATATTCAGTGTGAAATGAGGAATTGTCTGTGTTTTTCAGAGATTTTGCAGTCATTAAGTCATGGTATCCTATGGGAATGAAAACTTACATGTGTTGCTGTCACATGGAATCCTTTCCTTTCTGAATGGAAAACAGTTCATTTCGATTTAGCTTTGGTCTACTGGCCTGCCTTCATGTTCAGGTCTAGGGAGTACCCAAATCTATTGCAAAGAAACTGTGCTAATTACTTTAGCAAGATCCTGCTTCAATTTCCCCAAACTAGCAAGAAAGCAAAAAACAAACAAATAAAACATGTATGATTGAATCTATCTCTGTGAAGCCTAGGTAGGATTCAATTGTACCCAGAAAAACCAGTACCTACGCAAGGGTCAGGGGTCAGAAAGCTGACAACTGCTACCATCTCTGCTATCCTAAATTTTGTAGTAGGGACAAAAATTAAACAGACCTATTTGGGAATAGAAATTTTACAGAATTACATGCTTCCCTAAATCTATTTCTATTAAGATATAATTTTAATCACGGTTGTTGGAAAGCTTCACAAGCTATGGTTTCAGAGTGTTATTATTGATATTATTAAATGAAATTATAATATCATAATAAATTTATTCATTGAAATTCAAATACAGTAGCAAATAGCAACTCGATAAACATAATTATATATATTACACACATATATAAAACCACAATTATATATATTGACCAAGATTGTACTTTCCTTATATGCCCCAAGACCTAGGTTCAATGTTTAACATCCGTCTCTCTCTCTCTCCCTCTCTCTCTCTCTCTCTCTCTCTCTCTCTCTCTCTGTCTGTCACACACACACATCACATATATCTTCAATATTCAGAAATTATAAATAATTTATTTTTCTCCAAGAACTGAGTTTTTCACTTCATTTCCCTACAGACTTTAGATTAATGTAATGTTTCTTATTGTTGATTCCTCTTAACATATTTTCCAGTAACTTTACAAAACTTTGTGTGTGTGACTAAATGTGACTATTTAGTCTCTAAACTTCTAAATGTTAATCTACTTGAACTCCACAACCAGTGCACTGATCCTAATATGTACCATACAAAAGTATAAATGTACATTAAAATTACACTGAGCTAATAATCAAATATTATTTGTAGCATATTTCTCAATGAGATGAATAGAAGTTGGTTTATCAGTACCTTAATGAATATTATTGTTAAAAAGATAATTTTACTGTTAAGTCCCCTTTTCTTCTTTGCCTACAAATGAAAGTTCTGAGAAAAAATCATTTATGTGAACCCTTAGATGCAAACAAAAGGGTTTTGAAATGTCAGTGGCACTTAATTCTTTGAAATTTTCAGTATTTTGTGCTAGATCAGATAACATTTTATCATGAAATCATTTTTAATGATTATTTATCTTGCACCCAGAGTTCACAATACAGTGTGCACCACAGGAAAAAAAAGGAGATAATGAGAAACAACACAGTTCTCCTTAATAAAGTAAAAAAAAATGATAGTAAGAGATAATTTATTATAAATTGAAAATGGAAAGGGTGAATTTATAGCCACATTATCAACTTTTTATTATGTGGATAAATTATAGTTAAAAACTGCATGTTGACATTTTGCAACTAATTCCTTAAAACTATCTGGGCCAATGTTACACATCTGGTCAATTGCTCTCACATGGGGTGTCCATACTTGAAGGTAAATATATAAAGAGAATACAGTGGTAAATGTACCCTAGAAATAATGGCATGTATCTGTGAGGGTTATACTGAAAAACATTGGTCAGGGAGAAGAGCAGTATGTGTGTAGTGGCAAGTACACCTTCCAAGACTAGAGTAACACAAGAAGGTTATGTATTGAAGGATGGGATAGCTCAAAAGTCATGTCAGCTAAGGCAGGTGGGTGACACAGAAGTTGGCCAGTAACATCAGTAGAACCAGAAAAAAGATGAACCTTATAAATCATGTCACAAAGGACAAAATTACCCTGAGAGCACAAATGAACTGCTATATGGATTTTCACAGAAGGCACAGTTCTGGGATTGCCTGATATTCAGACTTCTAGAAGCAACAGGAGACAGACTCACTGCAGGTGCTTGGTCCAAGAATAGAATCAATGATAATTATTTGAAAGAGTTGAGGTCAGAGAAGATGGATAGAAGGACCCATGATGTGAGTGATTAAACATATAAAATTGAATAAAGTTGGAACTTAATTGTGGAAGGTGAGAAAAATGTACTTTCATCAGTAGAGATGACTGAGATGTTGGAATGAGACCACAAATGGTGCTTGTAAGATATAAACTGAAAGAATGATAGATAACTGGGCCCTAGGCACTTAGGAACACTTAAAACTTTCTTTCCTTTTATTTCTTATTGTAATAAAATATAACATATCATAATAACAAAAATATAACAAAATAAAATATAATCAGATAAAACAAAAACTACCACATTATGGTTGGATAAGACAAACTAAGAGAATGAAAAGAGCCCAAGAGAAGGCATAAGAATCAGAGACCTGCTTGCTCATACACTCAGAAATCCCATAAAAGTACTAAACTAGAAAGCAATAAAATATACACAGAGGCCCTGGTGTCAACCCATGCAGGCCCTGTGCATGATGCCTCAGTATCCATGAGTTCATATGTGACCTTCAATCCTGTTGATTTATAGGGCTTTGTTTCCTTGATGTCGTCCATCCCCTCTGGCTCTTACACCCTTTCTGCCTCCTTCTCTGCAGGATTCCCTGAACCCTGAGGGGAGGGATTTGATAGAGACATGCCATTTAGGCCAGAGTGTTCCGAGGTCTCTCACTCTCCTCATAATGTCCAGCTGTGGGTCTCTGTATTTGTTTCTGTTACTACAGGAAGAAGCTTCTCTGATGATGGCTAAGCAAGGCATTAATCTATGTATGAGTATAGCGAAGTATTAGGAATCATTTTATTACTGCTTTGTTACAATAGTAACACTTATTTTCCCCCCTAGTTACCTGGTCTATCTAGTCTCTGATTCTTGGGCACCCAATCAGTGTTGAGTATGGGTTCCATGCCATGGGATGGGTCTTAAGTCAAATCAGGTTTTGGTTGGATATTGCCACAAGCTTTGTGTCACCATTGACCTAATATATTTTCCAGGCAGGACACCACTGCAGATCAAAGGGTTTGTAGCTGGGTTGGTGTTTAAGTTACTCTTTTAGTAGCATGCAGAGAACTTTCCTATACCAAAGCATGTGCTGATGAAGGCTCTACATAGACATGAGCTCTATTTTTCCATGTTCATTGAATTTTGTAGGTATTTTGTTAAGCAATGGCCATGCTGTCATTTTATGGAGAACAATCTATATTCTTGGAAACAACCTGGGTGGTCTAGGGATTTCCACGGGGCCTCTTTGGCCTACAGCTCAATTAGATGTAACCAAATCCCAGTACAGAACACTTCATTTGGTGACAAGTGATGGCCAATTAGGATTCTGTCTCTCCCATTTCTTTGGTAATTTCATTTAGGTCACTATGCTGGTTAATTTTATGTCAACATGATACCAGCTAAAGTTATCTGATAGGTCGGATGGAACCTCAATTAAGAAAATGCCTCCATAAATTTTGGTAGTACCTAAGCCTTGTAGACCATTTTCTCACCCCGTTGTGGATGGTGCCATCCCTGTCCTGGTGGTCCTGGGTTCTATAAAGAAGCAGGCTGAGAAAGTCATGAGGAGTAAGCCAGTAAGAAGTGTCTCTCCATGGCCTCAGCATCAGCTCCAGGTCCAGGTTCCAGCCCTTCTTGAGTTGTTGTCCTGATTTCCTTCAATCATGGGTTATGATGCAGAAATGTAAGCCAAATAAACCCCTTTCTTCTCGAGTGACTTTGGTCATGGTCTTTCATCACAGCAATAGTAACATTAACTAGACGTATCGGTACAAGAATAGTGGGACGTCGCTGTGAGAGACCTAACCGTGCGTTTTGAGCAGGATTGTGAAAGGAGTTTCAAACGGTGGACTAGAAAAGCCGTAGAGCGTTGAGCTCTCAGTGGTCTGCTGTACAGGAACTTAGAAGACAGGTTCACAGCAACACGCAGTCCTGGCTTGTGAAGTTTCAGAGGGAAGTTTAAAGACTCTTGGGGCTGTTTGTTATTTAGAATAAAGATCATATAGCTCTGGTTAACTGGGGCAGAAGAATTGGCTATGATTAATAAGATACCAGAACTACTAAAGTAGAACCTTTGCTTTTCTGGGATAATTGATGCTGGTAAGCTGACACTGAGAAATTCCTAGTGATTAAGAAGAGCCCAGCATCACTGAGGGATAATATTGGATGTGTTTCTTGACAGACAGTCCATAGAAGCTATATTCCAGAGGCAGCCAGGGTTGTATTTAATGCTGGCAGCTGAACTTGATAATGTAAGTATCACCCAGGTAGTATGTGTTTTGAAGGCATGAAGGGGTCCTGGAGAGCTGAGGCTTGGCACTGAGAGGCCGGGAGAGGCCAATGGTGAAAGTGATGCTCAGCGCCATTTGAAGGCCCAGTACTGAAGGGGTCATGCACAGAAGTTGAGGCTTGGCACCACAAAGACAGCATAGGAGAGGTTATGGGTGAAAGTACAGCCAAGTTGCCAGAGAAAACCCTAACAGTTTTGGAGATGCCAGTTTCATGGGATGATAGCCGCAGCAGTGGGATGGAGCCTGCTTGAACTTAGAAAACAAGCTGTGTGTGCTGCAGAGGACAGAGACGGAGAAGAAGCCAAACCCCTTTACAGGAGCCTAGAAGATCGTGAGTGAGTCCTAGATATTGGATATTGTGTGATTGATATTGGTGGGAGTTTGATTTTGTTTTTATCTGATTGTAACTGTGTTCTAGTTCTTTTCTCTTTAAGTAAGAAGGCATTTAACTTAATTTTGATTTTATAGGAGTCTACAGTTAAAAGATTTCAAACTTTTGAAAGAGGTTTTGGATTTCTAAAGAGACCATATATTTTAAAGGGACTGAACATTTAATGTGTTTGAAATTGTAAAAACTGCAGAACTTAAATTTATTTATGTGTTTGATGTGAGATGTTGGGATGGATGAGAAAGGAAAGGTTGTGGCTTTACAGTGATATGTTTGTGTGTCAAGTTGACAAGGGGTCAATTGTGCTGGATAGTTTATGTCAACTTGAAATAAGCTCAAGTCATCTGAGAGAAGGGAACCTTAACTATGAAATGCCTACATGAGAATGGGCTGTAAGCAAGCCTGTAGGGCATTTTCTCAACTAGCAATTGATGGGAGAGGGCCCAACCCATTGTGGGTGGTTCCATCCCTGTTCTGGTGGTCCTGAGTTCTATAAGAAAGTAGGCTGAGCAAGCCATGAGGAGGAAGCCAGTGAGCATCTCTCCTCTATGGCCTCTGCATCAACTTCTGCCTTCAGGTTCTGGCACTGTTTGAAAGCCTGTCGTGACGTCTTTCATTGATGGACTATGATGTGGAAGTCTAAGCCGAATAAACTGTTTCCTTCTCAATGTGCTGTGGTGATGGAGTTTCATCACAGTAATAGTAAGTCTAATTAAGACAACTGCCCTCTTATATGTACATATTTCAGGAAGCTTCTACTGTATTATATTTCTATACTGCACCTTACATGGCCTGTAGCTTTAGCTATCTCTCACCAATTCCCTCCTTTGCCCCACTCCCTCCTCTCCACTTGACCCTCCCATTCCACCCCCACACCCATAACTATATATTCTATTTCAATTTTCTAATGAGATATATCTGTGTGCCACCCCCCCAGTCCCTTACTTTATACTTAACCTCTGTGGTTCTACAGATTGTGTCTTGGTTATCATTGACTTAGCTGCTAATATCCACATATATGTGAATACATGCCATATTTGTCTTTCTATGTCTAGGATTCCTCACTCAGTATAATGTTTTCTAATTCCATTAATTTAGCTGTGAATTTCATGATGCTTTTTAAAACAGCTAAGTAATACCCTGTTGTGCAAAGGTACCACATTTTCTTTATCCATTCATCTGTTGAGAGACATCTAGGTTGTTTCCAGTTTCCGGCTGTTATGAATTGAGCAGCAGTGATATGGTTACACAAGTGTCTTGGTGGTAGGTGATATGTTCTTTGGGTATATGCCCAAAGAAGTGGTCTAGATGGACCTTGAAGTAGATTTATTCCCATCTTACTGAGGAACAGCCACAATGGTTTTTATAGTGGGTGTACCAGGTTGCACTCCCATAAACAATAGATGGGATTACACTTATTTCATGTCCTTGCCAGCATGAGCTGTCACTTGTTTCATTCATCTTAGCCATTCTGACAGGTGCAAGATAAAATCTCAAAGTAGTTTTGATTTGGATTCCCCTGATGGGTAAGGATGTTGGGTATTTCATTAAGTAATTTTGTGCTTGGTGATTAAGTATGAATCATTTTTAATTCTTTTACGTGTAGACATCTAGTGACCAGCACCATTTGCTGAAGATGCTGCTTTTCTTCCAGTGTGTGATTTTGCTTCATTATCAAATATAAGTGTCCATGGGTGTGTGGGTTTATGTCTGAGTCTTTAATTCATTACCATTGATCAACATGTCTGTTTTATGGCAATAACATGCTGTTTTTATTACTATAGCTTTGTAGTACAACTTGAAATCAGGGATAGTGATAGCTATCATAGTTCTATTCTTTTCAGATTGTTTTAGCTATCCTGGTTTATTTGTGTTTCCATATGAAACTAAAAATTGTCCTTTTGAGATCTATAAAGAATTATGTTGGAATTTTGATGGGGATTGCATTGAATCTGTAGGTTGTTTTTGGTAGGATGACCATTTAACTATGTTAATCCTGCCAATCCATGAGCATTGGAGATTGTCATCTTCTAATATTCTTCTTTAATTTGTTTCTTCAATGACTTGAATTCTTATGTTACAAGTCTTTCACTTGCTTGGTTAGAGTAACCCCAAGATTTATATATATATAAATATATATATATATATAGAACTTAAGGGTATTGTGGAAGGTGTTGTTTCTCTGTCTTTCATTTTTATATAGGAGGGCTATTGATTTTTGTGAGTTAATTTTGTATCCAGCTGCGTTGCAGAAAGTGTTTATCAGCTGTAGGAGTTTCCCAGTGGAATTTGTAAGGTCTCATATGAATACTATCACATCATCTGTAAATACAGATACTTTGATTCAATCTGTATCCCCTTTATCTCCTTCAACTGTCTTATTGCTGTAGCTAAGACTTCAAGTACTACATTGAATAGATATGGAAAAAGTAGATAACCTCATCTTGTTTCTGATTTTAGTGGAATTGCTTTGAGTTTCTCCTCATTTAAGTTGATGTTGGTTATGGGTTAGCTGTAAACTGCCTTTATTATGTTGAGGTATGTCCCTGTATCTCTAATCACTCTAGGCCTTTTATCAATGAAGGAGTGTTGGATTTTATCAAAGGCCTTTTCTACATCTAATGAGATGATTATGTGGTTTTTGTCTTTCAGTGTGTTTATACAGTGGGTTACATTTATTGATTTCCATCTGTTGCAACATCCTTGTATCTCTGGATTTAATTGTTGTGGAAGATCTTTTTGATGCATCCTTGGATTTGATTTGCAAGTCTTTTATTAAAACGTTTTGCATCTATGTTCACAAAGGAAGTTGGTCTATAATTCTCTTTCTTTACTGGGTCTCTATGTGGTTTGGATATCAGGGTAACCATGGCCTTACAAAATTAAGTGGGTAATGTTCCTTTGGTTTCTATTTTGTGAAATAATTTGAAGAGTATTTGCATGAACTCTTTAAAAGTCATGTAAAATTCTGTGGAAAAATCATCTGACTCTGGGCTTTATCTTTGGTTGGCAGACTCTTAATGACTGCTTCTATTTCACTAGGGTTTAAAATAGTTCTGTTTAAATTGCATATCTGATCTTGATTTAACTTTGCTAAGCAGTATATTGAAAAAAATATACCTTTCTTTTAGATTTTCAAATTTGGGGAGTACAGGTTTTTAAAGTTTGTCCTTATGGTTTTCCAGATTTCATCCATGCCTCTTGTTAACTTCCCCTGTTCATTTCTAGTTTTGTTAATTTGGATATACTTTTTCTGCCTTTTATTCAATTTGGATAAGGGTTTGCCAATTTCAGTGATTTTTTTTTCAAAGAACGAACTCTTTGTTTCTTTGATTCTTTGTATTTTGTTGTTTCTATTTTATTGGTTTCTGCCATGAGTTTGATTATGTGTGCCATCTGTGTCTATTCCTTTTGAGTGTCTACTCCTTTTGAGTGATCTCTTCATTCTATTCTAGAGCTTTTGGTTGTGTTGTTAAGTCACTAGTATGAGATCTCTCCAGTTTTCTTTCCGTAGGCACCTAGTGAAGTGAACTTGCCTCTTTAGTGCCATCAGTGTATCCCATCAGATTGGGTATGTCGTGTATTCATCTTCATTCAATTTTAGAAAGTCTTTGTTTTCCTTATTTAGTTTTGTCTTGACTCTTTTTTCATTCAGTAGATATTTGTTCAGTTTCCATGAGTCTGCAAGCTTTATGTTGTTGAAATCCAGCTTGAATCTGTGGTGGCAGATAGGATGCATGATATTATTTCAATTTTCTTGTATCTGTTGAGACTTGTTTTGTGTCCTAGCATGTGGACAGTTTTAGAGAACATCTCATGAGGTGCTAAGAAGAAGGGATACTCTTTAGTGTTTGGGTTAAATGTTCTCTAAATATGTTAGGTCCATTTAGTTTGTAACATCAGTTAGCTCCTGCATTTCTCTGTTTAATGTTTCTCTGGATGACCTGTCCATTGGTGAAAGTGGGTTACTAACCTCTCCCACCATCATTGTGTAAAGGTCAATATGTAACTTATGCTCTACTAGTATTTCTTTTTACAAACTTGGGGGCCCTTGAGTTTGGTGTGTAGACGTTAACAATTGAAATGTCCTCTTTGTGAAACTCTCCTTTAAGTATGTAGAGTCTTTCCCTATATTTTCTGATTAATTTTGGTTTGAAATCTATTTTAGCAGATAATAAAATTGCTCTACCAGTTTGCTTCTTAGGTGCCTCTGCTTGGAACATCTTTTCCCTTCCTTTTACCATTTGATAATACTTATCCTTGATATTCAAGGTGTTTTTCTTGGATCAGCAGATGAATGGATTCTATTTTCATATCCATTATGTTAGTATCTGTCTTTTTGTTGAGGAATTGAGAACATTGATGTTGAGAGTTATCATTAAGTAGTGTTTGTTGATTCCAGTTACTTTGGTGTTGGTATTGGTGTTTTTTTTTTTTTTTTTTTGTGTGTGTGTGTGTGTGTGTGTGTGTGTGTGTGTGTGTATTTCCCCTCTTGATTTGCTGGTCTGGGATGATTTATTCCCTCTTTTTCTTTTTTTTTTTTGTCCAGTGTAATTAACCTCCTTAGATTGAAGTTTTCCTTCTAGCACCTTCTATGGAGCTGGATCTGTACTTGAATTTGGTTTTATCACGAATTTTCTTATTTTCTTCATCTAACGTGGTTGACGGTTTTGCTGGGTATAGTAGTCTGAGTTAACCTCTGTGGTTTCTTAGAGTCTATAGCACATCTGTCCAGGCCCTTCTGGCTTTTATATTCTCCATTGAGAAGTCAGGTGCAATTCTAATTGGTCTGCCTTTATATGTTACTTATTCTTTGTCCCTTTCAGCTTTTAATATCATTTCTCTGTTCTTTATGTTTAGTGTTTTGATTATTATGTGGAGAGCCGACTTTCTTTTCTGGTCCAATCTATTTGGTGTTCTGCATGCTTCTTCTACCTTGATAGGCATCTCCTTTAGGTTTGGAAATCTTCTATGATTTTGTTTAAAATATTTTCTGTGCCTTTGACCTGGGTTTCTTCTCCATCCTCTATTCCCATTATTTTAGATTTGTCCTTTTCATAGTATCCCAGAGTTCCCTGACATTTTATGTCAATAATTTTTTACATTTAACAGTTTCTTTGGCTGATATATCCGTTTCTTCTATCATATCTTCAATGACTGAGATTCTCTCTCCCATCTCTTGTACTCTGTTGATGAAGCTTGCCTCTGTAGTTTGTGTCCAAGTTCCATGATTTTTCATTTCCAGAATTCCCTCAGTTTATGTTTTCTTTATTACTCCATTTCCACTTTTAGGTCATAAATATTCATTTTTTGTGGGCACTTTGTTATTTGGTTTCTCTAACTTTCTCTGTTTCTTGGGAGAGCATGATGGCTGTGAGTTTCCTGGCAAGAAAATCTCCTGGGGTCCTAATAGGGGTAGCCACTGAGTATTTGAAGTAAAATGTGTTTCTGGATATTGGGAGCTGACACTAAAGAAGATTTATGGGGTGGGGTGGGAGTGAGGGGGTCCACAGAAGGAAGGAAAAATGGTGTTCTATCAGGATCTGCTTTGCCCCTAGGAATGAGGACAGAGAGTGAGGACAGGCCACAGCAGAAGGTCTGTTACAGAGCAGGGATGAGACTGGGGAATTGAACTTGAAGAATGGAGTGAGAGGGAGAGATCTGCAGTCAGCCTGTGTGCTTCCCTGTCAGAGTGGCCTGTGGGTTCCCAGGGACCGCCTGCTGGAATTAGGGTCTGGGATACAGCCATGACTTGGGGGAGACATTAGGAGTGGAGATTTGTGAGATCCACTGGAGATGGGGGACAGTGGAAGAGAGGCCTCAGTGGGTGTTCTACTGCAGAGCAGGGATGAGACTGGGGGTTAGGATTGGAGGACCTGAGGCAGAGGTGGACATCTACAGCTGGCCTGCCTACTTCCATGCCAGGAGTGGCCTCCTATTCCTTCTCATTTTATTCTTAAAATTACATTTATTTTTAGTGTGTATGTGTGATTGTGTACATGCATCATGTCATATATGTAGAGGTCAGGAGAAAAGATGAGGGAGTTGATTCTCTCCTACCTTGTGGGACCAAGGGATCAAATTCAGGTTGCCAGACTTTGTGTACAGTGGCTCCTTTGGAGTCACCATCTCACTGATTACATTTGAAGATTATTAAGCAGGCTGTTTACCATAGCAGAAATGGCATTATACAAGTATCAACATTTGAAATTGACATTGTACTTGAGTTAGAATATAGGAGAAATAATTGTATTTTAAGTGACCTAAACACAAAATATGTAAAGAAATGTTTGTGTTTGACTCACTAAGGTACTTCAAATAAAATGTGCCAGAGTATGTACATTTTATGCTCTAATCTTCCAGCATTTTTTTTCTATTCCAGTGCTGAGCTGGCTCCTTATGCAAAGGAACTAGATACCTAACTGAGATTAAGGAAAAGGGATGAAAGAAAAAGCAATGAAGCCTTTGCTCTAGGTCCCACTTTAGAAAGAGGCAGTGACAGCAGATCTCATCAGAGCTGCTAAGTGACGGATGGAAGAATTTTAGAGAGAGCACGGCAGAAAGAGAATAAAGCACCTAGAGAAACACAGAGGTTCAGCGTTGTCCTAAGTGATGGATTTAAGAAAACAAAACAGAAGTTATAAGCAGGGTCATTTTAAATGAAAACAACAACAACAACAACAAATGATTGATTTAATTTATGTTTTCTGCATGAATTGATCTTTATGGGCCAAAGTAAGACTGTCAATCACACATTTAGATACAGAATATGGGTGTACTCCAAAATAAAGGATGCCTTTTAACATAGGACATGGAGCTGTTGGATAAAAACATTGAAGAACTTTTCATGGGAAACAATAGAGATTACTTTCTGAAAACTTTGACTGGAATGCACCTGTGTCAGAGTTGAAGAAAGCCCCCGAGTCTGTAACTACTGTCCATTTTGTGTCTCCAGGTGGCTTACTGTCATGTACACTCTTTCCAGGAAAGGCAATACTAGGAATAGTGTAGTGAGCAAATATAGAAGAAATAGAAAGTAAAAAAATCATTTTAAAATTCATTTGAGAATTTCGTACATAAACACCCAATACTTACATCATTTCTATCCCACATTTCTCTCTCCAACACTTCCCATGCCCTCCAAAATTCCCTTGCAAATTCTTGATATATGTACTGAGTCCAATTAGTGTTGCCCTTATTGTGCTTAGGGATAGCCACTTAGGATTGGGATCTCATTCCTGAAAATAAACAAACAAAAATCCCCAAACAGCCTCTCCCTCCATCAGCAGCCTCTCACCTAAGGCATGTCAACATGTATGTATGGTCATTGCAGGTCTTGCGGGCATTTTTATAAAGAATAAAGTTTCCATGATGATGTTAGATAACAAGTGTACATTTTGAAACATCCATAAAGATAAGTTAGAATTTTAAGAACAGATGCTTGCTCCTGCCTGGGGTACAAAAACCAATAGACTTGATCTTTCTGCCATAAAGTGATTTTAAAATTTCTCAAATGGATCAACCAATGGTTTGCAACTATCAGAAACTTGACAACTAGAATAACAAATGTAGACTAGCCAGAGTGGAAAGTCTCACACTTTGCCACTGGGACTTGGAGTTGAATACTTTTGCCAGTCTCCTACATTATGAAATATAGTCCTCTACGTTATGAAATATAGCCCTCTCAAATTATCCAGCCATTCCCAACACAGGCACGAGTCCCAGGGAGATGTAAGCAGTTATGCGTATGGATGTTTGCAGGCAACTATAGCTGAATACTACAAACAACCTGAGTGCCCTTCAATAGATGAGTAGATAACAGGCCGGTTTATCCTGTTAATGGGGTGCTGCTCAATAAAGTTAATGAAATGTTGATTCATCCAAAAATATGAGATTGATTCCAGAAAAAATTATCTGAGTAAAATAAACTCAGAGGAAGAATATATATTACCATATTATTTAGTTTCATTTGTACAGAATTATTTCAAATTGTAGACTCATATATAGAGACCCCAATGAATCTCTGGTTGCTAGGGTTTGGAGAGGGGGCAAGCAGGGGTGAGAGCTACTCAGAGCTTGACAGGGGATGTTTGTGGTGACAGAGATGCATGCTACAGCAACGGTTTCCCCCTAGTACACATACATGGAACTGTATTAGCATATGCGTTCTAACAAAACATTTTAAGACTCACCACTTTTCTTGCTTTGTCTCCCCAGGACTTCACAGTCTTAGTGATAACTTTCATAGCTCCCTGCCCATGGTGTGTTGCCGTCCTATTTTGTTGGATAATTATTGGCATAGGAGCGTTGTAATTGCTGGTTCCCTGTCACTAAATCTCAATGCACTTACACCTAAATTTCTCTATGTGTTTTCATATGAATGTAATGGCTAGTGCCCATGCCACTAGCAATCAGGAGGTTGAAGGCAGAGGATTACTGAAAGTATGAGCTATGTTCTTAGTTCCCAGGTAACCTAGTCTAGAGTAATACCCTGCCTTAACCACACCCCCAATAATAAATTCTTACTATGTTATTAAATGCCCTGTGTAGGTCTGTTTTATTCCCACAAGAATGTGTGAAGAGAATAATGAGTAACACAGCTAAATATACCTGCAGAATATAGCTGCCTAGCTCCTTGAATAACTTTGAAGTGTCTTCCTACATAAACATTCATTCAGTAACTTAACATTAAAGGTTCTTAAGAGAGCATTGAGTTTTCTCTCATCTCTTGGGGGCTTCAGGACAACAGGAATTCCTAATTGTAAAAGGGCCTGCTCTAAGTTCTGTTTTCTCTTATAAGGTGCATTTTTCTTTGCTGCATTTTTTTTTCTGACTGTGTTACGCTCTTTTCCAAATACACAGTTTTTTCATATTCCATATTCTACAATACTGCTTGCTCTTGGCAGAACATGCCAGCCTCTTTAAAATGTGCAGCTTAAAGTACAATTATGCTTAATCAATTATAAGTGAATTTATTTCCCTTCAAAGTGAATATAGGTTTCTAAGCTTATTAAACCTGTGTCTAAAACCTCCAGCACTTTTTATTGATGCTGCTCAGGACAATACTTAGTAATGATTGTAGCCACTGACACAGGAGTCGTGGCTGCTGCAACTGAACAGCTGAGTATTTAATGTAATCTGATTTGTCAGTGTGGTTTGTGATCACTCCACAGTCCAGTGCGGTTCCTGACGGCGAGAACTGCTCTGTTGACACTAGTTAGCATTGTAACTAGAGAGTCACTAGGGTTTCTTCAAGTTCCTCACCCAGCTCAGTCAGCAGAACTGACAGGAGCTCAAATATGTTCATGGAGAAAGTGTGAAAGACAACAGCAGAGGAGACAGTGAAGAGCTTTATTTTCTCTTTTTCTACATATTCACATGAGCAAAAATATTGACAGAAATATCATGAGTTTTTAGACTGATATGCCCTAAAAGCAATCCTAACTTAGGAGGTTTTCATTAATGCAAATTAATTCTTAATTAGTTCCCATTAGCATGGTGATGAGCAGAGCATAAATATTTGAAGTGTATTCTTCTTTTGTGAGGAATTCAGTTGTAATAAGGCTTCTATCACTCAGTTAAGGAAAAGGCTGGAGTTGAAGTCCCATAGGATGCTCAGGCTTGTGGAATATGCCCCTCCATGTACTATACCTCAATCCTATGATTGCCATTGACTGCCTATCAGTTCACAGGAAAATCTTTGATTTGCAAAAAAGGTTCAAGGGACTGCAGGCAAAGATCCTAAGGAATCTAACTTTTAATGAAGAATTGGACTCATTAAATGTAACGTGTCTGATAGTGCAGACGAGCGCATTCATTTTGCAATGGCCATGGAGTACTTGAGACCGAATCAATCCTTCACAGTTATAAAAAGAAGAAATGGCAGTGCTTAGTATTCTGTTCATTCCTCTGCATGATTTTTAATATTCATTGGATTAAAAGTGCCTCTGGCATCTGCAATGAAAACTCTATACTTTTTATTTGTGATGTCACAAATTAACTCTGAGACTGTAAATAAATCTGAATACCAAGAGACAAAATATTCAAGGAGTTCTCCCCTCCTTCTACCTAGAACCTTGCCTTATATGATGGCTGTATACTTTTGGGAGCAATATTTTAAGATAAAATTAGATGTGTTGATTCATCAGAATACAAAAGTGATATTGTCCATGAACCATAATCAAATGAAAAATACAACATAGCATGTCCTGGAGAATGGTGACAGTGTGCTGAATACAATGCAGGTTTGATGCTCTCTTTATTACAAGCTTTAACCAGAACTACAGTTTTCTTCCATCATCCATTAGGTAGAGACAGTTATTGGAAGATGTGGCAGGAAGAGTGTATATTAGCCAGCAGAAGTCTAAGCATCCCTTCGACTCTATTAGTGATATCCTTCTTCAGCATGTGCATTTCGGAAGCATCTCATTCTGCCTTTGAGCATAATCAAAGATTTTTAAAACTGTGCTTATTTTATAAGCCTAAGCAGCTGTTCCTTCCAGGGGGGACTTGGGGTAAATGAGCACATGTTAGCACTGGAAGGGCTGGTAAAATCCTAGAGACTTCATTTTATTTTATTTTTATAGATGAAAATCTCCATTTCAAATCACCAATATACCTATCATGCATTTTTACTTATGTTCTATGTTGAAGGTATTCAACACAAGCATGCATAATCAAGCTGCAAAATATATTAAAATATATATTTATAGGTCAAGGTAAACATGTCTGTCCTCTTTGTTTTGAAGCTAAGACTTCTTGTTCTCCTGAGATATAACAAGAAAATAGTGTTTCTTAAGAGGGACGCTTCAGTATTGGAAAGTCTTTGCTAAAGTTATTTATTGACTATTACTAACTTTAGATTTTATCAGGAAATGGAATGTATATCTATCTATGTGAGTTATCTTGAGGTAGTAAGATATGGAATGCTTTTCCACATGAGCAAAATGTGTCCCAGCCTGCGGGGAATGGCATGATCTTCACAGGAAGCCTTTAATAGTGAAGCCAACCATTGCTAATAAGGATTGGTTGCCACCTCAATTAACTTCAAAAGTCTCAAGGCTGAAGAGAGCAGCAGACATGACTACTGACTGTAGTTTTTAGTTCTTTCTTTCTTAATGATAAATTAACATATAGAGAGTTTTGCTTTGCTAAAATTTATATTGTCGTTTGGTATTAAATACAAAGCCATGTTTAAGATACCAAGATATTCCCTAATAACTTCTTTACAAAATAATTTCATAGCTTGATTAATCAGAACAATACAGCACTACATCTTTTGTAGGAATGAGAGAATACAATACATTTGAACAAGGAAAATCCGAGGCTGGAGAGATGGCTCAGTGGTTAACAGGGCTTTGTCCTCTTGCTGGGGATCTGACACCCTTGCCAAGTAGCTCAGGGCCTCCTGTGTTCTATCTGCAGGGGATCCATCAACTTCTTCTGGACTTCTTGAGTGGCACACACATATATACGTACATACATACATACATACATACACACACACAATAAAACTATAACAAATCTTTAAAAATTACAAGAAATAAAAGGAAAAGTTGAATTCTTTGTTTTTTTACTAAAGCATTGTTTTCTAGAAGTTCAAATATTGTGTAAGTATAAAGAAAACATACTTAGTGATGTAAGTAACAGAAACATACATATTTAAAATTTAAAACTGAAATGTTATAATAAAATTGAGGATTAAATAATTTACAGATTTAGAGTCATATTGAAATTAAGTATATGAATAGAGCATTAAAAATGCTTTCTTTCATGGCAGAGGGATGTACCTCAATGTGAAAGAATGCAGCTAGCATTCACAAAGCCACAACTTTAGTCTTCAGCACCAAAAATAAGTAATCAGTAAGTAAATAAACACAGTACCTTCACCACTCTATGTATATACTTGAATGTTTAATGAGAAAGAGCCGACAGATACATGACCATTGCCATGCCTTTCAGTTCTGCATCTGCACGTCTCATTCCACAAGCTGCAGCTACATTTTCTGTAACCACAATAAGTACATTTTATATTTACAGTAATGCAACTAACAAAAACTAGAAAAAATATATACTTTGTAACAAATGCCATTTTCAAACTGCAATAAAAAGTAACACAATAATAACTCACAATGATATTTTATAACTCCATAAAATACCCATCTGCTTCCCACACATAAAATGTCTCCCAAAGCCAATCAAAGAGTAGATGGAGTCTTCATTCAGAGACTAAATTTGGACTCAAAGTTGCTCCTTAATCTTGTTAGAAATGAAGTTGCTTATTACTTTCATGTCCCTTCTGTCTGAATCACACTCCTACCTCATTACTTTAACTTGACTTGAAACTACCTGCCTTTCAGGTACAACGTCAACAGATTCTTCACTTGATCAGTAAGAAAGCAGATAAGCCAAGGATGTAGAGTGGGAACTATTCTTATACCCAACTCTGAAGTATAAAATCCACGTTACCATGACCTGTTTAATATCTCTATACCTCATTCCTTCTTTAAATACAGATGGCATTTATGACACAAATCTTTAGCAGATGCAAGGAAATAGTAAGTGATAGCAGGGTAAGTGTTAGTACCAACATCCATGATCTCCTATTATCATCATAGCCACACTACAGTTATTGCCTGTTTTCCTGGAAAGATGATTTCTATCCAGACAGGAATTTGTCTCTCCGTTTGCCACAGTATTCCTATGAAATACATAAACTGAGGTAAATACATCCAGGAGAAAAGTATTGGATGAGATAGGTTCCCATTAAGTCACAGGAACTGAGGTGGGAATTTGCATGTATAAATAACCCAGCACCAACAAAGTGCTGCATTCTACAAATAAAGAAATCATCCAGCCTCAGTCTTCATTGCCATGAGAAAATCGAGGTTAGTCAAACTCTGTAATACATAATTTCTTCCCCCTGAAAGTTTTCTTGAAAACACAATCCGAAGAGCTGTTATGATTTGAACATTTGGCTTAGCAATTTCCAAAACTATAGATTGCTTTAGAAGTGTTGAAATAATCTGCCCTGGACTCTGACCTTGCATCTCAGCAGCTCATCCTAATATCACATTGTATTAGGTAATGTCCTGTCCCTGTGTTTCCTGAGCTTTGTGGGAATCCATTTCTCATCCCTGTGAACTTGCCACTATCACCTGAGGATGTAATTCCTGATAGCACAATATTTTATTAACTCAGTATTTTGTCATTTCCTTTTCTTTCTGCTTCTCCTCCATTTTGTCCTATACCATCCTTTCTCTGAAGTTTTGTAAATGATGACATTTACATAGGAAAATTTATAGAAAAGAGGTCTTATATATTCAAAGTGATAGACCCTGATCATATATTAATGTTATTTGAAGTCCTAACTAGTATTTATAAATTTTCACTACTAGATGTATATCTTGGGCTAGGGTTGTGGCTCCATTTGTAATACCACACTGACTTGTCAATTCCAGTTGTGAAGAAGCATTACTGGAGTATTTTACTACTCTGATCAGAGGTTCCCACTCAGAGATTTTGACTAGAGTCACAGAAAAATTTAACAAGTGCATCTCATAGGGCCCCAAATCAAGACTTTCTCCCATATTTTGCTTTTTAAAAAATTTGATTTTTTAGCTCAGTATTGGCATAAAAACGGACATGTGGACCAATGGAATCGAATTGAAGACCCTGACATTAACCCACACACCTAAGAGTACCTCATTTTTGACAAAGAAGCCAAAACTATACAATGGAAAACAGAAAGCATCTTCAACAAATGGTGCTGGCATAACTGGATGTCAACATGTAGAAGATTGCAAATAGATCTATATCGCCATGCACAAAACTCAAGTCCAAGTAGATCAAAGACCTCTATATAAACCAGTTATACTGAACTTGATAGAAGAGAAAGTAGGAAGTAGTCTTGCACACATTGGCACAGGAGACTACTTCCTAAATATAACATCAGTATCACAGACTTTGAGAGCAACAATTAATAAATGGGACCTCCTGAAATTGAGAAGCTTCTGTAAGGCAAAAGATGTGGTAAATAAGACAAAATGACAGCCTAAAGAATGGGAAAACCCCATTCTTCACCAACCCCACATCTGACAGAAGGCTGACCTCCAAAATATGTAAAGAACTTAAGAAATTAGACATCAAAATAACAAACAATCCAGTTTAAAAATGGGCTATAGAGCTAAACAGAAAATTCTCAAAAGAAGAATCTCAAATGGCCAAACGACATTTAAGGAATTTCTCAACATCCTTAGTCATCAGGGAAATGCAAATCAAAACAACTCTGAGATCCCATCTTACACCTGTCAGAATGGCTAAGATCAAAAACACTGAAGACAGCTTATGTTGGAGAGTATGTGGAGCAAGGGGAACACTCATCCACTGTTGGTGGGAGTGCAAAATTGATCAGCCACTTTGGAAATCAGTATGGCAGTTTCTAAGAAAATTTGGAATCAATCTCCCTCAAAACCCAGCTATACCACATTTTCATTTTCAACTTCCTCTTAGATAGCTGTGATAATATATTCTACAAGGAAATATTACATCAAAAATTATTTCTCTTTACTCCCATTCAAATGGCTTTTATTTCTGATCATGGCTGACTTTGTCTCCATCTATATCTATTCTTTGAATGACCTTACATTTCTCCTTTTAGTGATGCATGTATTCTTTTTGCTCATTTATTCCAGTTGCATGATGTTATTCAAATCTAATAATTTATCTTTCATTAGTCAATTTGGTTAGCCTCGTGCTTTCCATCATAGGCTTTTAAATAATCCCTAAGTTAGTAAATTCTGCATTCTGATTCCTTAGACCATGTTCCACAATGAGCAATGCCACACTCCTTTGTAAGTGTAAGCAACAAATTCTGTTTATATTACTCCCACTAATGGGTCCTGTAACCTGAAAGAGATGATGCAAAAGCCATTGAACATTAAAAACTCTCTGATATAAACTGTCCTTGGCCAATCAAGCCTATCTTTTTGCTTACATATTATACTTGACAGCAAAATCCTACTTGTCTTCAATACCCACTTAGAACTTGTGTTCTTCATTTGACCTTTCCAGATGAATTAGATACTTAGAAAATTCGGACAGGATAGATGAACAGCATGTATATGGTGAAGTTTTGCTGGTTGTCTAGTTATGTTCCCTTCATTTTTGACTTTGGTACATATACTGATGCTCTGATTTTTTTTTTTTTTTTGGTTTTAAAACTAGACATTATCACAGGGTCAGCACTGTTGTGAGTCTGGAATGCTGACTAACTAGAAAAGGTTGTTTAAGGGAAATGTGATTTATTGCCAAGGAGATGAGATATCATTATCAGCCTTACCACAGCATTTTCTACCCAGAGACAAACTACAAGGAAAGCCAAAATAACATAGATAAGTGAACAAAAACATGCCTTCAGTGTACATGCAGTTGAGATTTATGTTGTTCATTTGTAGGTCTGTTTTACTCTGAAAGAAAAATATGAGTTTGGATGAATCATAATGAAGATGACTCAGATATCTGTCATTTGCTTTGAGATGCATCTTTTGATATATGATATTCTCAAATATGCCTCCAAGCAAATATGGTGCTGCTAAATGTCTTAGTAAGTGTTCTATTGCTGTGAAGAGACAACATGACCACAGGGACTCTTATAAACAAAAGCATTTAATTTGTGCTTGCTTACAGTTTCAGAGCTTTAGTCCATTATGGTCATGACAGGGAGCATGGTGCTGGAGAGTTAGCTGAGAGTTCTACATCCAGATCTCCAGGCAGCAGGAAGAGAGAGACACTACTGGGCCTGGCTTGAGCATTTGAAACATCAAAGTCACCCCTAGTGACACACTTCCTCCAACAAGGCTGTATCTCCTAATGTCTCTTTAGTGGTGCCACTCTCAGTTGACCAAGCATTCAAATATATGAGTGCTGTGGGATGGTCTGTGTGACAAATGTGTTGCTCTGATTGGTTAATAAATAAAAAACTCTGATTGTCCAGTAGCCAGGCAGGAAGTATAGGTGGGGCAAGCAGAGAAGAGAATTCTGGGAAGTGGAAGAATGAGGCAGAGAGACTGCCAGCCACCGCCATGACAAGCGAGATGTAAGATACTGGTAAGCCAGGAGCCACGAGCCATGTGGCAAAGTATAGACTAATAAAAATGGGTTAATTTAAGATATAAGAACAGCTAGTAAGAAGCCTGAGCCATTAGGCCAAACAGTTTAAATAATATAAGTGTCTGTGTGTTTATTTTATAAGTGGGCTGTTGGACTGCTGGACCTTGGCGAGACCTGGAGAGAAAACTCTCTAGCAACATATGAGTCTATCAGAACTTGCCTTAGTTAGCGTTTTATTAGTGTGAAGAGACACCATGTCCACAGCAACTCTTATAAAGAAAAATATTAATTTGGAGCTGGCTTATAGTTTGGAGATTTAGCCTACTGTCATCTTGGCGGGAAGCATGGTAGCATGCAGGCAGACATGGTAGCATGCAGGCAGACATGGTA
>CABHPH010150075.1:17987-37371 GCA_902168325.1 Peromyscus nudipes
CTCCCCCCCCCCCTCTCCCTTCCCCCCCCCCCGGCCTGCCCTCTTTCTTTTCTTTTTCTATATTTTTTTTTGATTGCATGGAAGTTAGTGCCGGCCCCCCCCCCGCCAGTTCCTGGGGGGGAGATTTTTACTAGAACTATCAGCCTGCTAAAGTTTGAATCTTTGAATGCTTAAAGCAATTTCTCCAGAGTTTTTCAAAATAACTACTTGTCACTCAAATATTTGTTGAGTCCTCTTATAGCTCATCACATGCTTGTGTGCTTAGAATACAAAAAAGAGGGTGGTCCAAACTGTGCAGAAACACCCAGGTTAGCTCATTGAATCCTGGCCTCCACAGACTGGATGCTTCTCTGACCCTGGGTCATTATTTTTACTGCCTCTCTCTAAGGACAGCCCTTCTGGCCATCTGACTCTCAATCCAGTGGCTCGGCAGCCTAGAGATTTCCATAATGAACAGAGTTTGAAACCTTTTTTCTCTTCCTCTTAGGTTCACGTCTCAACAAGCTCGTGTATAGATAGCTACACTCTTCCTAGAGTCTTCCCACTTGGCCTTTCTGGTTCTCTTGAGGGGAAAAGTAAAATTTCTTCTTCAATTTACCCTGGACCACTGTCTCATGTATACAAACATGCCCATACCATATCACCACACACACACACACACACCGGTTTCCTTTAGCATGAACAGAGTGTACAGCGACAACCGTTTTCCTCTTCTCGGCTTCACTCAGCCTTGCAGCTCCACGCAGCTGTCTGCTTGGCAGGAGGTCTGCTCCGTCCTTGGTGACACTGCAGTTTTTGGAGGAACTTGATGAGGAGCCTCAGTACAGCATGCTTTGATGCTCCTGCGGAGAACTTGAGGTTCCTGGCCAATTTACACCCTCAGGGCCCCCGCACTCACAGGCTATTGTTCCTGGAACTGATGCTGGAATCCAGATGATGGCTCCAGCGGGTCCAGCTCAGATAGGACTGGAATTGCCCCACACCCTCATGTCAGAGATTTCTTTAGTTATACAAGGCAGCCAGGATTCCTAGGAACCCCTCTGCTCTCTTCCTGAGCAGTGACAGAGTCCTCAGGACAGAGCCTGAGGGTGCGCATGATTCTGGCACCATGATGCTTTCACCCTTGTGTGAGATACTCTCTTTTCACAGGAGGCATGAAGAAGGGGGGGGGGTTTACACCCACAAAGCCTCACCAACATGACCGCCTAAATGTGAGCTAAGCAAGAGCAAGAGCAATAACAGTGACTCTAACATGGGTGGAGTGGGGTCGCTGACCATGAGGCCTCAACCCTACACAAAGGACCACAGGCAACCAAGGCATGCAAAAGAGCGGGAGAAACAGTCTCCCGGGGAACAGCACACTAACTGGTGGTCCAACACCAAATGGTTAGCCCTGAAGACATGTGAACAAGTAACATTGTACAGACTGAGCAGGTTATATTCAGTAATATATATGTATATAATATACATACAAGCATGTAATACCAATCAGCAAAAAAAAAAAAAAAAAAAGTACCCATAAATCTAAAGGAGAGCAAGAAAGGGATGTGGGAGGGTTTAGAGGGAAGAAAGGGAAGGAGGAGATGACGTAATCATATTATGCACTCTAAAAACAAAAAGAGGGAAGCAAAGCCTTTTGCAAACCTTTCCCTGTGCCACTTGGACCTGGTATCCAGATCTCACCTGTCTTCCTTCTCCCAAAAGAGGACTGAGTCCTTCTGTTGAGGAAGCATCTGTGGAAAGCCCTCAGAGGCTTGGAGACAGCAGGTCCAGTTACCGAGTCTGCCATTGCAGCCACCCCAAGGGTCGCTGCTATTTCATTCACCCAGCTCATTTTTTCTCATCCTTGCCTAATTTTGCTCAGTTTTACTGCTCGTCTGGTGCGATGCAGGCCTCCATCCCTGAGGGGCCTTCAGAGCCTGGGTAAATCAAGTCACTTTCGTGCAGTTATCCTTTGATAGATGCTGTCGAGCACAGAAGTTATCGAAGCCCTGGGGAATGCCCTGGGTGTGGCAGCTACCCTCACCCCTCAAGGGACTCATCAATTACATGTGACACAAAGAGTTGTTAAATATATCCCCAAGCTCAAGGAAACCTAGAGCAGATATCTTTCCACTCTGGAAAGTAGTACAAGAGACTGCATTTGTCATTCATTATATATTTGCTATCATCATAATTCCTGTGGAACAGGCCTCACCCGCCCAGCCGGACCCTTCTGAGATTCTGCCGTGACTACTAGCCTGGAGGCCATGAGCTGCAGCGGCAGTCAGACCAGATGAGATCAAATATAACCATACAGGACTTCTTATCACACAGCCTCTACGTCAGAGGTTCTTTTTTGGTTTTTCGAGACAGGGTTTCTCTGCGTAGTTTTGGTGCCTGTCCTGGATCTCACTCTGTAGACCAGGCCGACCTCGAACTCACAGAGATCCGCCTGGCTCTGCCTCCGAGTGCTGGGATTAAAGGCGTGCGCCACCACCACCCGGCAAGTCAGAGGTTCTTAACCTGTGGGCTGCGACCCCTTGCAGGGCAGGGGGAAGGAGGGTAAATGACCCTTTCACAGGGGTCACCTAAGACCATTGGAAAATAGATATTTCCATTATGAGTCATAACAGTATCAACATTCCAGTTATGAAATAGCAATGAAATATTTTATGGTTGGGGGAGGTCACTACAACATGAGGAACTGTATTAAATGGTCACAGCATTAGGAAGCTTGAGAACCAGTGCTATAAGTGAAGCATCTGTTTAGTTTCCAGGGAGGGCCAGGAAAGCTGGATATTCAAGATATCAATAATGGCCACCAACTGTCCCCATGCCAGGTACCCACTCTCTATCAGCCCTCACTGACACGGGAGCTGTTTGGAGGCTGTGCATTTTTCCTTATAGGTTTACCACCTTACAGCATGCAACCCTGGACATGATTGTCTTTCTCATTTGTTGTACAGCTGCAGGAGATAGGAAGATTTTAAAGACTTTCTTGGAGACCCCCAGGCTTTCACAAAGTCTTTCAAAAGGGCAATTTGCTTCCTTGGGTTTCCTACTCATTTTTGCAAATAGCCCAATGCCATTGAAAACAACTGCCACATAAAACCTTCCTTGCCATAGTTTTCCCCGTCCTGATCACATAGAGCAACAACCTCTTCAAATGACAATATCTCGGCTTCTGCCTCCGCCACATGCCAATCAAGGCCAGACAGATATTTTAGCTGTTATCATTGCAGACCAGAGATGGTGGCCTGTTGGTTTAACCACCAACCGTGGAGACCCAAGCTTGTCTCTGGGGGTGTTCCTATTACAATGTCCCAGCCCAGGTTCTGTGGAAAACAGAAACTGAGGTGACATTTTAATGTGCTGACTTTTGTTATAGGGTAGGATTCCAGAGAAAAAGAGGAATGAGGCCGAGAGTAAGAAAGAACAGCTACCCGGGAGAGTGTGGCCAGCCTGGCCAGAACTCCAGGACAAACACAGCAGTCGCTCAGTCTTGCAAAGACATCTGGAAAGAAACCACAGGAAATCAATGGCTTCTTGAAAGAGTCTTCTGGGCAAGCAGCGGTGGAAGCTGTCCTGTTCAGAAGTCCTCGTATTTCTCATCTCCTATTGGTCAGAGATCTCATTATGCCCACCTCCCCCACATCTGAGGTACACCAACCCCATCTAGGGCCACCCCTGCCCTTCTGAGATCCTGCCTGGGCAGCATGTGCCTACAGTGGTCTCCTTCCTGGGATGGTGGTGTCTGTTGGTGCTTCTCAAGGGCCCCAGCAGCAGACAGGACTCATACTGTAGTGCTGGGATGAACTGTTGGGGTCTTTTTGATTGGGGGAGAATTTCAATCACCGAAAGGGCAATTGGTGCACACATTCTGGGAATTTGGATTTCCGGAAGGAAACAAAGCCTGATGTGACAGTTAGGCCCAGATGTTAAAGATGCGAAGATGGGTCGCTACCTGTCTTCCTAAGGACCCTGTCTCACTTCAGAACCCCATGGACCTAAAGAACTAAAAGGTTCCATACAAATCATTTGATTCAGACTCTCCATTTTCCATCTGAGAGCATGAACTTTAGAAGCCTTAAGAGACACCCCCAAATCAAATAAACACTCGTGGGGCAGGGGGGCTGCCTCCCTCCATTCCATTCTTCATTCCACAGAATCACACTGATAAGGCAGGTGGATGGAGCATCCAGAACTCCATTTGTATTTACTGGTCTCTTGAAGGTGTTGGTTTAGTGAGGTAATGTCTAAAAGCCATCTTGAAGGGAAAATGTTATGTGGTTTTGAAACCCTGTTGTTTTGGGAGCTAAAAAAAAAAAAGAAAGAAAGAATCTTTTATCAACATCAGCCTTCCTTGCAGATGAATCAGTGTGTGTAAGAAGCTGTGTTTGCAGAGGTAGAGCCTCCTCCTCTTTAGAGAAGAAATCAGGCATGAGCCAGAGAAGGAAGCACAGTCAACAAAAGCCACTGTGTGCGGTGGGGCACCTGCCCTCTCTTCCTTCTATTCCGTGTAGCGCTGCTCAAGGGTAGCTGGGAGGGTTCTCCCCCTGACTCTTGCATTCATGTGTCAGCTGAAGCCTTGGACTCTGCTCCTGTAGCACGGCCTGCAAGGAGACACTGGTGGCTGTCGTAAAGACTGATGAGCACCTGGGACAGAAACAGTGTGTCTCTTGGAAATAGGTCCAACATTGCTTTCTCTTGGTAGAGACATGACCTGGGATGCCATTTGGAGACTCTTGCTCTCCTGATGTCTGTGCTAAAGAGTTCGGAGCGCTGAAAGGCACAAGTCTGAACTCTGCCTTCCATCACCCAAGGTCCATAGCTACCAAAGCTGCCACAGGATCCACCGTTCTTTTTTCTTTAAAAGGATTTTGCTATACTTATTTATTTATTTTCCTGGGGGCTGTGCATGCCATAGTGCAGGTGTGGAGGTCAGAGGGCAACTTGAGTGGGCAGTTGGCTCTGTCTTTTCACTGTGTGGGACCTGGGGATCAAACTCAGGTCTTCAAGCTTATCAGCAACCATTTTTATCCATTAAGCCTCTTCACCAGCCCCAAATTTCTTTCTTCTTATTCCAAATAATATCCCGTGAAACTTCTTGCTTTACTTTCCATCAGAGAAAAAAAAGCATTTTTTTTTTTTTTTTACTTCTAGCATGCTAAAATCTGTTTCCTGTCATGTTTTAAATTAGCCTGGCAACCTAATTGTTTGAGTATCTGCCCCAGTTCAGCTTGGAAAAAAAACTGATGAGCTGGCTTCAGATTTCCAAGAGTAGGTGCCAACCACCATATGCCCTGAGGCTGGTGCAGGGTGTCTTCTGCCAAAGGGAGAACGTCATTTCTGACTTCATGGTAAAGCAAACCTGAGTGAGAAAACAGCAGCAGAGCTCGGGGAGACGCATCTCCATGCTCTCAGGTCTCCTCCTGTGTCTCCTTCCACCACAGGATACACCAGTATGTAAAAGGAAAACACAGATAAATGTAGTCCACTGAAGGCAAGATTGTCACATCAGCTGTGCAAGGCAAGCATTCGAACTAATGGAGTTGGTTTCTGGGTCTACCAGGCGGTACTCAGCGCTAAAAGCTACCTTTCCAGGAACAGAAGGAATAGCAACTCTTCACACACATGTGGCCTAGCCCGTGGCATCAGGAAGCTGAGATCTGAGACATGCACAATCACATAGTCACCTTCATTACTTTGTTATATATTGGGAAACTTTGGAGGACACAGACTCCTCAGACTCAGAAGGTCTAGCAAGGCACACAGAAATCCAGGAGGAACAATCTCTGAAGCTTCCTTTTTTGTTTTTGACAGGGCCTCATGTATCCCAGGCTGGTCTCCAACTTGCTATGTAAGTGAGGGTGACCTCGAACTTCTGATCCCCCTGTGTCTACCTCTCAAGTGCTGAAGTCACAGGTATGTCCCATCATACCCAGTTTATTTGGTGCTGGGAATCAATGTAGGCAGAAGTAACAGCCACGTTTTCATGCATCTGAAACTGCAAGATGCTATCTCCAAGCCCGGCCATGATTCCAAGGAAACAGCGCCTGCAACATCTGCATAAACGCAAAACTCTAGCTTGTCTTATAACCCAGGCATTGACACTGACGCGCCTATATGATCTCAACATGAAGGGACAGTGTTATAAATAAAATAGAAACTTTTGAAGGAGAGTGATTTGTATATTTGGGGGTGCACATGCGCTATGATGCACGTGTGGTGGTCGGAGAGCAACCTTCCAGGAGTCGAGTCACTGCATCCAGCTTCTTACGTGGCTCCCAAAGATCACACTCAGATTGTCAGACTTGGGCAAGAAGCCTCTTACCTGTGGCCTCTAAAATACTATTTTAGGGAAAACGAGTTATAAAACTGGGGCCTTCAGTGGGTAAAGGAGCTTGCTGCCAAGCCTGATGACCCACACGGAGGGGAAGGATGGGTTCCCATCAGCTGTCTTCTGGACTCCATGAGTGTGCTGGCACACTCATACCAACACACATACACAATAAATAAACACATCCACTTGCTCATTAATTATAATGAAAATGTAAAAGCTAAAAATAACTATGATGGCATATTTCTTTTGTGTGTGTGTTTTTGTTTTGTTTTTCAAGACAGGGTTTCTCTGTGTAGTTTTGGTGCCTGTCCTGAACTCACTCTGTAGACCAGGCTGGCCTCGAACTCACAGAGATCCACCTGGCTCAGCCTCCTGAGTGCTGGGATTAAAGGCGTGCGCCACCACTGCCGTCACCACCACCACTGGGTTTATAATTTTGTGGGCATATTTCGTGTGTGTGTGTGTGTGTGTGTGTGTGTGTGTGTGTGTGTGTGTATGTGTGTATACGTGAGTGTATTTGTAGTGTATTGTCCTGGTTAATTCTTTCTGTCAAGCTGACACAAGCTAGTCATCTAGGAAGGGGATCCACCACTGAGAAAAAGTCTCCACAAGACTGGCCCTTCGGCAAGCTTTGGGGCATTTTCTTGATTAGTGATCAATGCGGGAGGGCCCAGCTCATTGTTGGTGCCACCTCTGGGCAGGCTGTCCGGGATGTCCCAATACAGCCGGCAGAGCAAGCCATGGAGAGCAAGCCAGCAAGCCTCTGCTTCAGTTCCTGCGTCCAGGTTCCTGCCTGGCGTCCCTGCCCTGACTTCTCTCCGCAAAGACCTGAGAACCATGTCTGAAGCAAACCCTTTTCTCCCCAAGCTCCTTTTGGTCCCCGTGTTTCATCAGAGCAATAGAAACTCTGACTAACTTTGCAAATACACTGTGTGCAGGCACGTGTGTGGGTCAGAAGCGGGTGTCAGATGCTGTGTGTGTACATGACATGAGGCTGTGTGTGCGTGTACCGTAATGCACATGGGGAGGTCAGAGGACAACTTTGTGGACCTGGTTCTCTCCTTCCACCTTTACCTGGGTTCTGGGGGTTGAGCGCATGCCACCGGGCTTGCATGGCAAGTACCCCCACCAGCTGAACATCTCATCAGCCCCTCCACCTGTGGTATTGTATTCCCCCAAATATTGTGCATGCTAATAAACTTATCTGGGGTCAGAGACAGAACAGCCACAATATTAAACATAAAGGATAGGCAGTGGTAGCACACGCCTTTAATCCTAGCATTCCAGAGGCAGAAATCTATGTGTTCAAGGATACAGCCAAGCATGGTGACTCACGCCTTTAATCCCAGAAAGTGAGGCTTTAATCCCAGGGAGTGATGGTAGAAAGCAGAAAGGTATATAAGGCGTGAGGACCAGAAACTAGCAGCATTTGGCCTGGTTAAGCATTTGGCCTGGTTAAGCTTTCAGGCTTTGGAGCACAGTTCAGCTGAGAGCCATTCGGATATGAGGACACAGAGGCTTCCAGTCTGAGGAAACAAGACCAGCCGAGAAGTTGGCCAGGTGAGGTTAGCTGTGGTTTGTTCTGTCTCTCTGATCTTCCAGCTTCACCCCAATAACTGGCCCCAGATTAGTTTTTATTAATAAGAACTTTTATGATTCATGCTACATCCACCTTATTTTTTTGAGCCAGGCTCTTATTGAACCGAGCGAGAACTTGCTGATCCAGCCAGGCTGGCGGGCCAGTGAGCTCCAGGGCTCGTCCTGACGCTGTCTCTGCGGTGCTGGGATTACAGGAATATGCTGCCACATCTTGCTTTTTCAACAAGGATGCTGGGGATCCGAACTCAGGCTCTAAGGCTTGTGTGACAAGCCCTTTAACAATGAGCCATCTCCCAGCTGCTATTATGGTATATTTTTATAGCATATTGTTCAAATTACCACTGTGTGGTGGGATTGAATGTGAATTTTATTTGTCTCATTTTTCTGTCAGCATTTTTTTCAGTCTTTTCCAATTCAGCATTATTTGCATGAACAATTTTAACCCTTATAAAGGACACAAGGTTCTTTAGGGGAATGACATGGATAAGATTCAAGAGTAAACAAGTGTAAGATTAAAAATAAACACAGAAATCTAGAAGGGTTTTCTTTACTTGGATGGTGTGTCGTTTACTCATTGTTATTCGATCATTCTCCAGTCTCATCAAGACACACATGCACACATGCACACATGCACACCTTAGATTAACACTATCCTAGTTCTCTGCACTTAAAAGAAATACGGCAGAGAGACCCTTCGTATACACAACTCAGCTTCCTCCAGTGGTAACACTTTGCTAAACGTAACTTGACGTCATGACCAGAAGATTGGTGCTGGTACAATCTACTGATTCTCTCCTGGTTTTCCCAGTTTCTCTTCCATTTATTTCCCTGTAAGCACACACTCTGTGCACACGGCTTTATCACGTGCAGGCCGCTGCTTGTCTTATGAGATTAAACATTACAGGACAGGACAGCTGTTGTACTCAGAAACCGAAAGCGTATGTGTACACAGACAATCCCTTTGTGAGGACCCAGCGTAGGAATCGAGGGTCCTTGGATCTGTGGGAGGTTAAACAGAGACATAAACATCACATGGAATGCTTTTTAGCAGCCAGGGAACACCACTCTTCACAAGAAATCACCAGACGTGCCCCGGAGTGCCCAGTCAGGTTACATCCCCGGGGCAGCGGCTGGGCAGTCCTTCTTCACTTTCCACATGAGTTGCCCTTGTTTTTTTTATTCATTCTGATGGATGTTTAATGATGACTCATCTCAGTTTCAATGTGACTTACGTCACTTTTACTGATGGAGCGAATCGCTCGGCTGCATCCCTTCCAGCAGGTGACCGTGGAGAAGCTTTTGTCCTGAGAGCCTGGAAGAGAACAGCAATGGCTGTAGTGACGCGGGTCACATGGTCTGTCATGCTTCTAGCCTCTCTTTTCTGTGGCTGTATTTTTATGAGCTTTATGTTCCTAGGTAGGAAAATGAATGACAAGCCTGTGGTTTACCCCAGGTATGACTCACTTTCTAGACAAGGAGGCCACTTTTTCTCCTCTTCCTCTTTCTTGCCCGGCCTCCAGGTGTTCTGTTACTCATCAGCCAGCGTTCACAGCCAGAGGGAAAACAGCAGAAAATGCAAATTCATCCACCTCCGTTGCGGCCCCTGCCTTACCCTGCCACATAAGAAGGCTGATTTTGAGGGCCACTGTCAGGCTTGGGGTCAGAAATTGTGTAACTTCTACAACCTATCAGAGTAACCCCTTCCTGTCTAATCCATTTGGACAGCTATGGATACTAGACGATGCGGGGCGTGTGTGTGTGTGTGTGTGTGTGTGTGTGTGTGTGTGTGTGTCTGTGTCTCTGTGTGTGTGTGTGTCTGTGCATGTATGTGTGTGTGTGTCTGTGTGTCTGTGTGTGTAGAGTGTGTTTGAGTATCAGCCAATTTGGCCAAACTTCTCAGCAGCCTAAATCACATTTCCTTAGTGTTTTCTCTCTTCGATTTTTTTTCTCCCTTTCCCCCAAACAAACCCTGCTCTCTCCTGATTTTAGAGGGCTGAAGGGGACAGTTAAGGGTGATTTACGGTTAAATATGCCTTGCCTATTATGTGCCTAGTCATACCTTCTCCTTAATTTTATTTTTTTGTTTGTTTTATTTGTTTTATTTTTTTGTTTTTCAAGACAGGGTTTCTCTGTGTAGCCCTGGCTGTCCTGGAACTCGCTCTGTAGACCAGGCTGGCCTCGAACTCACCGACTTCTGTTTTCTATATCGTTCTTTCATCCTCCCATTTGCCTGTTGACCCAACACGGCCTACCGTGTCCTAGGCCTCATGACAGGCAATTAACGCTGTTATGTAGATCGTGAATTAGGGGCACAAGTCTTGCCTCCGTGATAACTTCATGAGAAAAAAAAAATGTGATAGCTGATGGGACTCAAATAATTCCGAACATTTAAAGATCACAAGGGAGTGAGAGCTGGGACACCGTGAAGGCCTGGCATTGGGAGAAGAGCTCCTGTTCCCTTACATAAAAAGCAGCACTAAGGAACTTATTCAAATGGCTTTGTTCGTTAACCTTTGCTTCTACTGTTTACTCTGCTGCTATCTCAGCTCTGTTTGGAGCCGGGCACGCAGCCAGCAGGTTCTCAGTAGGTTCCTCACTCCTCACAGGTTTCCCACTTACCTAAGTTTGGCTTAAAGATCAAGTTGCCTGGAGGCCTGCCTCTGATTCTTGCCGGAAAGCACTGGCTCCCTGCCTGTCTGTATAGAGTCTTACTCAGGTGAGACTTTCACATGATTTAAATTAAAATAAAGAAAGAAAAAGAAAGGAAGAGGAAAAAAGAAAAGGAAAACTTAGGATAAAAGGAAGAAAAATATCACATCTTTGTTAAATCCAAGGTTCAAGTATATTATTTGAAAATTCTATATTCTCTATCGTTTTGTGTTTTTATTTTATTTTATCTCATGGAAAACAAATTTTTGCAGACCAAAATGAAATTATTGCAACACTTAAGTATAAAACTATTCCAAAAAATAACTCTCACGTAAAAATCAGCACAGTGCTTAATCAGCATAATCATGTGCAGGAAATCTCACTTATTCTGCAAGCCAAAAAGAAAAAGTTCTTTCCTATTATAAAATTTCTAGTAAATGTTTTCCCTTTGATTACTTATTGGGAAAGAAATCTTCTAGAAGACGAAGGTAGTTTTTTTAATCAAAATGTTTCTATGGTAGCTATTAAAGCAAACATGGTCTGTTCTTTCTTTATCTTGTATCTTTTGTGTATACATGACGTCTCCCACTTGTGCATTCACGGGACACACGTAAGTGGGGGTGGGTGGGTGTAGAGGCCACAGGACAACGCCTGCTGTCGTGTTGTTGGCTGCCGCTATGTGAGTGCGCCAGGTTAGCTGGCCCTCAAGCTTCCAGGGAGTCTCCTGTCCCTGCTGCCCATCCTACCACGGCAGCCCCAGAGGACAGACAGGGCTTTACCTGGGCTGCAGAGACCTGATCTCAGGACCTGGTGTCTGCATGGCAAGTGGCTTACCCACAGAGCCATCTCCCCAGTTCCCATCTGCTCTTTTCTTAAAAAATAAATAAAGGAACTGTGCCATCATTACCGACTCAGGTGACTCTAATTTTCCCTTGGCATATTGATATCCTCAGCACCCACTGAAGAGTTGTAGGGCTATTTACCTAAATTGGAGTAGTTAGAACATTATGCTTTAAGGGTTCCTCCTTAGCATGGAATTGAGGAAGCCTAGAGGTTGGGTTGCTTTTCTTTTCTTACTTTCTTTTCTTGCTATATCTCCTTCATTGTTAAGGATACCAAGCATCTCCTCTCCCAGATACCAGAGGGATCTAGTAAGTATAAAATTACCACTTACGGCTTTTGATTTATATTGAGTATATTCATTCATATCAACTCAGACGCAATTCAGAGCAAAGTTCACAGTGGTTTCTGTCCTGGTTGAGGACATCTGCGGTCCCATTGGTCAGTCACTACAGCACCTGTCACATCTGCAGTCACATTGGTCAGTCACTACAGCACCTGGCACATCTGCGGTCACATTGGTCAGTCACTACAGCACCTGGCACATCTGTAGTGACGTTGGTCAGTCACTACAGCACCTGTCACATCTACGGTCCCATTGGTCAGTCACTACAGCATCTGGCACACACGAACTGACAGCAGTTGCTACTGCACACGCAAGACCTGCACAAGATCAAGCCAGCTAAGAGCTCAATATGGGTGGGGGAGCAGCTCAGGCATTTCCCCATCTGCTGAGGAACCTGGCGATGATGGCTGCTGGTGGAGGGAGGGTCAGCTGTCTTCGGGTAGCCCCTGAGAAGCTACGCATGCTCCAGGAGACTGCCCCGCACCCATGCACACTGAGTAGATTTAGTGGCATGGGGAAGGAATCGTGGTACAGGGGATGGGACAGAACTGGAGGAGAGGGAAGGGGAATGGATTATATGTAGTGCGAAATTTTCAAACAATAAAAAAAGGAAAACTTCACAGTGGCTGAAACAAGGGAGAAGCAGCCTTCTTCTTGTGCATAAGAGTTCCAGAGCTGAGTGTGGTCCATCCTGAGTATCAGGGGGATTCTGTTTCCTAGACTGCGGCAATATCCTCAGGATGTAGCTCTAGCTGCCACAGACCAAGATGGCTCACCGAGCCAAGGCTCCAGGAAGCAGATTAGAAGGTAGAAGAGCTAGGTTCCGTCTTTGTAGGGAGCTCGTTAGACTTGTACACATTCTGGCTTGTACAGACCCAAGCTTTCCCGCTTAGAGTTGTGAGGGGGCAACGTGGTCTTTCAGGGCTTATCTGACTTCATAGATTAAGTTTCAGACCCTAAGTAGAAATGGAAAATGGCTGTTAGGGTCAACCGCAAGCAGACCCCATACACCCACATTAAACATCCAAACCTGTTAGAAAGTTACATAGACTTGGGTGGTGTGGGTTTCTCTTAGGAAATAAAGTGAAGGGCATGGAATGCGCTGACTTACATCTTTCAGTTATTACAAGGTCTTCGGGAATTTTCCCCATAGAGAATAGATAGGAAACAAATTCTGACACATTTTTGAGGCAAACTAGGATTTCTTGAGTTCTACTGAGGGAATTTATTGTGGTTGATGTGACTCCATAATTAAAAATTCCCTCAGTAGAACTCAAGAAATCCTAGTTTGACACATATTCCGTAGTTGCAGTTCAAGTACAGGAGTTTCTTTAAAGTATGTGTCTTAAGAATATGCAAGAGGGCTGGAGAGATAGCTCAGTTGTTCAGAGCATGTATTGTTCTTGCAGAGGACTGGAGTTCCATTCCCAGAACCCACACTGGGCAGTCCACAACTACCTGTAACTCCAGCTCCAAGGGATCCAATGCAATCTTCTGGCCTCTTCAGACACTGCATTCAAGTATACACACACACACACACACACACACACACACACACACACACACACAATTTTTAATTAAAGAATATGTAAGAATTTTGTGTGGCCTAAACAATTTGGTTTGAATCCTTAATTTCAGTTACATTCATCCTATCATTGATTCTTAGATTACAAAATTTACACACTAGGCCTTCTAGAAACCATGTTTTCATATTACTTTGCATGGTTTCTAAAGATAAAACAAAACATTTGGTTTGGAGTATTCCCTAAATGCATCTCTCTACATCTATTCCTTTCAGTGTTTGAAGGCTCAGAAGGAATAAGACACATGGAAATTAGATGGCAGTTTGTGTGTTTATTTAGTATATTTGTATTTGGCAAAGACCTTTATAGGCATTCTTTCTTTATTTCCCTATTCTTGGCTTAAAATTAGAAGCAACATTTGTGTTAGTTAAACACATGCATCATTTAGAACTGGGTCCTACCTCCAACCTCTTTTAGTGGCTTAGTTCTTGGATAAGTCTCATGGTGTCACTTAGAGTTTTCTGATGAGTGACAGGAGAGATTTACCTGTCCAGGTCTAGATGCGCCTGTTTATATGGCTTTTGTTAAACAAATGAGAATGGAGGAAGCGACAGTCCGCCCAGTCAGCTCTGTGAGCAGCTGCTACATGCAGACACAGTTGCACCCACCGTGTGCACAACTGCCCAGCCTGGCTTCCTGTTGAACTGCTTCCTGTTAAGGACTAGATATATTATCCTAGTGACAAATCAGGGACACGGGGATGCCACCTCCAAGCTCCTAATGAGAAAGTTCTTAAATCTCAAGCTGTCCACTAGAAAAGAAGTCTGGCAACCCCAAGCCAGGCATGACAGACAAGTGCTGAGGGTCAGGCAGATGAAGTCTTCCACATTGACATGATCACCTCTGTTTACTTGATTATTGCTCTGGGATCCTAGCCATTCCCAGCTATGCTATCTGAAGTTCTAGCAAAAGGATAGATGCTTTCTCAGTAACTACTAAATGTTACTGCAAACAGGCCTTCACAGACATTTCTTCTGCACCCTCTATGGCTACCCATCACTGTGTGTTCTGTCTGAGCTAGTGCAGGGGAAGAACCTGCCAGTGTGTGAGGTTTATGGAGGTCCTTTATACTATTTATAATGCAGGGATTATGAAAGGGAGATGCCATAGAAGAGCAATGAAGAGCTTTAACCTGATGAAGCCTGCAGTGGATAGGAGAGAAGAGAAATGTCAATTTATTAATCTGCTACAGCTACAGTAATAAAATACCACAGAATGAGTGGCTTAACAACAGGAGTTATTTTCTCACATTTCTAAACCCTGCAATCCATGATCAAGGTTCTGGTTGATTTGGTTTCTGTTGAAGCCTGTCTTCTTGACTTAGGGACTAATGATAAGCAGTTATGTAACCACATGCCTGAAATGGTAGTTGGAGAAAACAAGCTGTCTGGAGTCCCCTCTTATAAGGACACTAATTACAGTGGATTAGGACCCCATTCTTGTGACTTCATTCATCTCAAAATGCAGCCATACTGGGATGTAGAGTTTCAAGATATGAATTCTGGGTGAATAAACCTTTGGTTAAGTCTGTAACAATGGGTTTGAGATGAAATGCCTGGAAGAAGCAATCATTTCATGTCTCATTCTTTTTTTCCTGGAAGATCAGCATAAAAACAGATGACTTGTGTGCTTGAATGACTCCCCTACAGTCTAGTTCTGCTCCCCAGTCTCAGAAGGTGCTTCTATCCAGGAGAATGCATGATGCTCACACAGGTTCCAGAAAGAGCATACGACAGAAGAAGACATGAAGTGGAAACGTCCTGATTGTCCTCAAGCTGTATTTAACAATGCCCACCTTTCCAGAGCTGAAGAAGGACTGAGCCCAGTCTCAACTCAGATAAGGGTAATTAAAATAGGAAAATTCCCAGATATGTGCAGTCTAGGATTGCTCTAAGGTAGGCTTGGGGGACATCTGAAGAAATAGAGGACCCCTCAGGAAGGAAGGCACGAAGGAGCACAGCTGAGGAATAAGATCTCTGTCATTCTTCTAGAAGGCCCTGAGGTTCCAGGTGGATATTCAGGACCTGTGCACTCACGGTCTTCACCCTACTCAAAGGCCTCCTTCTGTGATTCTCCTGTCCCTGGGTGTAGCTGAATTTTTCCTGTGTCCCACCCAGTCCACAGTGGCTCAGACCCAAGTAAATACACAGAGGCTTATATTAATTAAAACTGCTTGGCCATTAGCTCAGGCTAACCACTGACCAGTACTTACACTTAACTCAGCCCATTTCTGTTAATCTGTATGTCGCCATGTGTTCCGTGGCTTTACCTGTGTGCCATTACATGCTGCTCCCTGAATGGCGGGCTGGCGTCTCCTGACTCAGTCTTCCTCTCCCATTCTCCTTGTCTGGTTATCCCACCTATACTTTCTGCCTGGCTACTGGTCAATCAGCATTTTATTTATCAACCAATCAAAGCAACATGTTCACAGCATACAGAGCAACATCACCCATCACTTGGGGACTGATACCAGGATTTACCCAAATCCCTTCTCATGTACCCAGGATTATTTTGTCCTCTTCATCTCTCCCCAGAGGGTCATCCAGAGTCAGTGCCTGGAAACAGAAGTGTGTGTGGTAAGGGCAGAGCAGTCAACTCAACATTGACCTGTGGGCATGGGTTGTCATTCTTTCCAGGTTTTTCGGCCTGGATTGCTAAGGTTTCTATAACTCCAGAATAATATTTAGTCTTCTCGAAAATCTGTCATAATTCTAGAGGGTAGAATATAACTCCACCAAAGCCTGCATGGTGCCCCTGTAGTAGTGCTCGGCACAGCATATAAAGCCAGTTGCGGTGACCTGCTTCTTGCCAATGGTCCCTACTCCCTAAAGCATCAGTTCCATACCTATTGTCTCTAACCGTAGTGACTCAAACAAAAAGGCTAAGATTCCTCCATGTGCTTATGCAAAAACATTTTCTTTTCCATGGCTTGTTACTGTGGGCACACACGTCACTGGGGACAACCTACATATTTATAGATCTCTACTGATTGGATTCCTTCCCACTTTACACGGAGAAATTTGCTTAGGAAGCGTGATTATCTATTCGAAATAAATGCTGATTTCACTCCCTCAATCTCAAGCTAAATCTCCTCTAAAAAACATGTTAGTAAATCTTCTATTTATAATGGTAATCATCAGTCTACAGTAGACGAACACATGCAAATGTGTTTAGATTGGGGACGGAAGGTGGCAGATGTTTCCCTCAGTTAAAACCCAGCAGTGGGTGGATTCAGGACTAAGTCAGTGGCTCTCAGAGTCTGGCAACTGAACGCTGTCACCAGTATTACCTGGAACTTCAGTAGCAAGTGCCTCTGCAGGTCCAACCTAGGATCTACTGGATCAGAGACTGAGGGACAGGCCAGCAGCCTGGACATTCACAGTCCCACGGGTGATTCTAATACTCAAGTCTGAGAAGGACTCTAGGTCTCGGACAATAATTTTGGTCTTTGACGTGTATTTGAATCAGCTGGAGAACTCTGAAAACTCCTGTATCCTGAACACCCCAGAGACAAACCAGACTCTGAGAAGTTAGAGCTCAGAGTGAGGCTCCCAAGCGATCTCAGGGAACACCCAAGGTCTGGTGTGTGTGCAAAGGACTATGGACGCTGTGCTCGTCACCCTTCTTGTTGCCTGATACCTAACAAGGCTAACCTAGGGAAGAGCTTATCTGGGCTCACGGTCTGAGGCCCATCATGGTGGCAGGAGAGTGGGGTGCTTGGTCACACTGCATCTGCTGTCAGGAAGAAGAGAGACATGATTGCTCATGTCCAGTCTTTCTCCTTTTTGATCAGCCAGAACCTACCCCATGGGACACAGTTACCCATGCTTAGGGTGAATTACCCCACCTCAATCAACCCAATCTAGAATCTCCCTCAGAGATTGTCTCCTAGGTGATCCTGGATGTTGTCTAGTTATCAGTCAACATTAGCTACCATGCTTTTTCAATATATCTCTTGATCTCTAAAGATTCTGACTCGGGTCTCCACAACAATACCGGCTATTGCGCTTGCCCTTGACTTCCTAAACTAGTGACATGGCAAGCCTGGCTGCTGACACCGCTGCACATCTTAGCGCTAAGACATCGAGAAATCAGCCTCAAACTAACGGACCAGGGAACTTCCTCCCTTTCTGACTCTTCCTCCACAGCCTTCTGACTGGAATTGAGGCCTGCTCCACAGGAAGGAATACCATGCTTGGTACTGTAATCCTAATCAAAAGCGATCGGTTCGAGAACTCATAGGCTTGGAGTGGGCACAACCCATGGTGTTGTTTCACAAAATGGTTGTCTTGTCAAACCGCTGTCTAAACACTTAACGTTTGTACACAGAGACCTGGTCTGCTGTCAGCTTTGGTCAGTGACACTTCTCTCTACAATGGATGGCAGTCAATGCAAGGGCACGTAACCGGTCAAAGGGCTGATGACAAGGGACTGTGAGTGCTTATCTCTCAATGGACATCTTCATCAACCCCCTCCCGACCTCAAGGCTCAGAGAGCCTCGTGGAAGAGGAGGTAGGAAGAATGTGAGGGCTAGAGGACAGGGAGGGGTGTTGTGAAATGCTGTCTTCTACACACGCCACTGCTGTTGTAGCCAAACTCACAGTAGCTGTGGTTACACGCAGAAGACCTGCACAAGATCCAGCCAGCCAGAATTTCAACATAAACAGGGAGGCCTCACCCCTTACTGAGGCACTACTGGTGGTTGCTAGGTGCAGGGGAAGGAAGAATAAACCTTCTTTGAGGGTATTGCCCCTGACAGGGTCCCTGTGTTCCAGTGAATGGCCTCACACCTATACACACACACACACACACACACACACACACACACACACACACGTGCTGGGGAATACAGGGGACGTTGGAGGGAGGAAATAGGGGTGGATGTGATCATATTTCTTTGCACACAAGTATGACATTCTTAAAGAACAAAAACTGTATTGAAGATTTTGACTCAATAGAATCAATGATGTGCACGGGATTTATGTTTTCAGCAAATATGGTTGATGCTATGGGAAAGAATCCATGGGCTACTCCATAAAGTCTAGTTAGAGTCAGAATTGCCTTTCAGAAGCCTGGGGAAGGTCCAAGCTTACTGGTAGGAACTAAAAGCCATAACACTAAAGATCTAAACTTCAAGGTAAAAGAGGTCAGCAAATAATGGCATGGAGAAGGTGGAAAATGAAATTTCAGATGTAGACAGGAATCCAGGCTGGTTAACTATGATATCATCATTAAATATGATCTTTATCTACCTTCAGACTTAGAAAATAAAATAATGACATCAAGAGTTTAACCAAAAAACACCCTACATTGTTCACTCCCATGCTGGGAGGAATCATATAACGAAGCGAGTTTATCATCTAGGAACAGGTTCATAGAGAAACAACTTGGAATCTTGGGTCCAGGAAGCCTGGAGTTGAACCTGGATGCCATCATTTACATCATTTCTGTGACCTTGGTAATTACTTATCTCTGTGTTCTGACCTGTCAGATGAGGACATCGATGCGGTCTTCACAGGGTCATTATGAAGATTACCAAGAATAGTACTTGGCACACCTTTGGCTCATAACAGAGTTCGGCTATTGTTATTTTGAAGTATTAAATGTCTCATAACTACTTATCAACCAGACTCTGTACTGTACCAAATATGCTCCAGGGTTAAGATATCCTGAGAATGTCTATCTCCTCTGCATTGACTTGCAGAATTAGTCATAGGAAGGATCATTTAAAAATTGCAACTACCTTTAAAAGTTAAGTAAAAACACAGAAAAATGCATAATCTGGACTCTAGATGATTCTAAAAGTTTTTATTTTCCGTGTAAGCCTAGAACTTAAATGTTCTAAATTGTCTTCATAGATTTTTTTAACAAACTACAGCCACCACTATTTGACTGATGAAAGATAACTTGGGAATGCAGTCCTGCACACGTCCCCAGCTGTGTTCTGGCTGTGTGCAGTCCTGCACACGTCCCCGGCTGTGTTCCGGCTGTGTGCAGTCCTGCACACGTCCCCGGCTGTGTTCCGGCTGTGTGCAGTCCTGC
>CABHPH010150075.1:37381-51834 GCA_902168325.1 Peromyscus nudipes
AGTCCTGCACACGTCCCCGGCTGTGTTCCGGCTGTGTGCAGTCCTGCTCACGTCCCCGGCTGTGTTCCGGCTGTGTGCAGTCCTGCACACGTCCCTAGCTGTGTTCTGATTGTGTGCAGTCCTGCACACTTCCCTGGCTGTGTTCTGATTGTGTGCAGTCCTGCATACTTCTTCCCTGACTGTGTTCTGGTTGTGTGCAGACCTACACACTTCCCTGGCTGTGTTCTGATTGTGTGCAGACCTGCACACTTCCCTGGCTGTGTTCTGATTGTGTTCAGACCTGCACACTTCCTTAGCTGTGTTCTGGTTGTGTGCAGACCTGCACACTTCCCTGTGTTCTGGTTGTGTGCAGACCCGCACACTTCCCTGACTGTGTTCTGGTTGTGTGCAGTCCTATACACTTCCCCAGCTGTGTTCTGATTGTGTGCAGACCTGCACACTTCCCTGGCTGTGTTCTGGTTGTGTGCTCAAGAAGAGTATACACACTTTAGTTTACTGCATTACCTCCAGGAAAGACACTATTAAAGAGACTTTTAAGTGGATCATGCCATTTTTTTTTATCCAGGAAGAACTTTTATAACTTTTTTCTGATAAGCCTACAAAAATAAAAGAGACTATGGGAGAGGAAGACATTAAGAATTAAAGCTGGCAAAGGTATTTGAGGAACCACCTGATAGACTTTTTAAATTTCATAAAGAAAAGTGTGTCTGGCCCAGGTGACAGCTGGAGGCGATGGAGGTCGCTCTCGGCCTTGGTTCTTAAAGAGCTCCCGTGCAGTCTTGCTCTTCCTGTCACAGGATGAGCATGTTCCTTGGCCGGGTTTGGGACTGGGAGCAGCTGGGCACCACTCCCTCCATAATTACCCCTGTTCACTTGAGTCACCCACTTGCTCCCCCCCCTTTTTTTTCCAGGAAAAAATCCAGTTCCTTAAAACTTGCCTCGGAGGCTTCATTTTCCAACCCGTTAATCATTGTCTTCTTCTTTTTTGCACCCTGGCCAAGGTCCTCACTTCTCTTTTCAGCTGTGGCTCTCGAAACTAGACCTGGTCCACAAGCAGGGAACTGCTGGTGCTGATAGGCTAGGGAGGACCCATGTTTCCACGATCGCTTGTGAACCAGCAAGGATGTGATCACTCGTCTCCCAGGCACTATTCTACACAGTGTGGAGACCTCTGCTATCCACAGGGACACGCAAGAACAGAAAGGAGATGGAAGAGGGTTCTGTCAAAAGAGACCCTACACAGCCCAGCTGAAAAAGTCAGCTCTGTTTGGCTCCATTGTCCACCGGATCCCAGAGCCTGGAGTTGCATTCTTACTAGGGCCTCTTATTTTTCTTAAAAAAAAAAAAAGTGTGTGTGTGTGTGTGTGTGTGTGTATACATCTCTGATTCTTTGGTAATGACTAATTCTCAGAAGTGGAATTTCTGTGCCATACTTTGTTTTCTAAACCACAGTAGCAAATTGCTGATCAGAAAAACTCTGCTTCTGGCTTATGATGCTTCCCACCATTTCAAATATACTTAAACACCCTATTGGCAAATAAGTCATGTCTGAAGGTCCGTGGCGGTCTGCTAACTGTTAATGGAGAAATCAGGGAACAGCCAGGTGTGAGTAGGGGCTGGGGAAGGGTTAGGGCGGACGAGCAAGCTAGCCTTCAGGAAGGAACAATCACAGCCATTAACAGTGGTGAATGATCATAAGATAAAGAATTATTAACGAGACACATTCCCACTTTAAGCCCGGTATCTGGAGCATAATAAATATCCAACAAATGTTAGCTGAATAAACATCTGTTGTTAAGTACATTTTTGTCACTACGAAGCATCAAGTGGCTGCACTGGCTCCTCAGAACAGCCCTGGCCTGTCATTCTATCATCTGTAGTGGCCACTTCACAGAATCTGAGTTTCAATTTCACTCTTCATCATTTCTCCACATTGGAACTTGTCTTCTCAAAGTCTAGGGCCCATCTCGTGGGTAGATATCTGTCTCAGGGCTTATTTT
This sequence comes from Peromyscus nudipes, assembly GCA_902168325.1. Lineage (NCBI taxonomy): Eukaryota > Metazoa > Chordata > Mammalia > Rodentia > Cricetidae > Peromyscus > Peromyscus nudipes. The sequence continues at coordinate 39,382 of CABHPH010150075.1, forward strand.
GCCGTGATAAAACACCATGACCACCAGCAACTCAGGGAGGAGAGGGCTTACTTCATCTCATACTTCAGCAGTCCATCACTGAGGGAAATCAGGGCAGGAACCCGGGAGCAGGGGCTGATGCAGAAGCCGTGGAGCGGTGCTGCGTACTGGTTTGTTCTTCACGGCTTGTTGAGCCTGCCTTCTTACAGCGCCCAGGCTTGGCACTGCTCCCTGTAATTCAGGCCCTCCCACATCGATCATAAATCAAGAAATGTACCTCAGGCTTGCCCACGGGTCACTCCGGTAGAGGCATTTCTCAACAGAGGCTCCCTCTTCCCAAATGACTCTAACTTCATCAAGTTGACATGAAATTAACCAGCACAGCGGGGTAGGCAGCTTAGCATACGTAAGATCACCTTCCCCTCTCCTTAGAAGTAAAATAAAATAATAAAATAAAAGAAGCAGCCAAGCAGAGCTGACTTCTGCTCACACATGGTTGTTTTATTTTTGTTTTAGATAACTACCAACAAAAACGGCTTCCGCGCTCAAGCAGAGATCTTTCCCCTGCCACACTCCGCACTGCCCCCCAGTTCTGCACCCTGGCACACCACCGTACTCCCAACTTGTGTCAATTAGACTTCAGATATTTTATTTGGTTCTGTGTTTACCCTGGTGCCACCTTTTCATACAAATAAAAGTATTTCATAACAATGTTATTTGCTTTTTAACATTTGAAGACTACAATTACAGTATCTTTCCATATTCATTCTTATGGCGTCTCGCCGTTTGTTAGGTAATTAGACTGACAACTCTTTCATTGTATGAATAACACTTCGGTGAGTGGCTCTGACTATGCCTTGTTTCACACAAGAGGAACGTAACTCTCAAAAGAAATATTCATGAGTGGAGTTTCTAAATTCAAGAGGGGGTACATATTTTTATTTTTAAAATAATAATACTTTCACTGACTTTTACCATCATTTTTATAACAACTAACAGCACTGACAAAGAATCGTGGAATTGGACATTCCTGGCTGTGCACATAGTCAGGAATAATGGCAAGTTGGCCATGTATTTTAGAGTACAAGAAGCATGCCTCAAACTCACCACTTCTAGGAGTCTTCATAGAAGACTTAGGCTGGGCTTTAGTGGCACACACCTTTAATCCCCAGCACTCAGGAGGCAGAGGCAGGGGGATCTCTGAGTTCCAGGACAGCCTGGTCTACCTAGTGGGTTCCAGGACAGCCAGGACTACATAGAGAAACTCTGTCTTAAAAATAAAACAAACAAACAAAAAAAACTCAAAGATTCATTCAAGGAGACATGTATACACGCACACAAAATTGAATTGTCCTTCATGGTAAAGTCCTGAGAACAGTCCATGATAGACTAGCTTGGTTAAATAAATTAACAGAATATTCATATACTATAATACTATCTAGGAAACAAAGTTTGTTTCAAAAAGCACTTCTATTTATAATTTTAAAAATTAAAACATAATTACATCATTTTCCCTCTCCCCTCCTCCCTCTAGCCCTCCCCATACTTCACCTCCTTCTCAAATTCATGACCTCTTTTTTTTTATGATTGTTATACATATATACAAATGGTTAAATATATAAAAACCACCTACTGAGCCCATTTAGTGTTATTTGTATGTACATGTTATTTTTAGGACTGGCCCTTTGGTATTATGCAATCAAGTAGGGGGCTCATCCCTGGAGAAGACTAATTCTCCTTCTCTCCACTGTCTTTAATGGCCCACAGCTCTTCATGGGGGGGCGTGAGATGTCCTCTTCCCACGCTGGTCTGTCTGTGGGTGGTGTCTTTGCACTGATACTCTTTAGAACGACAGCCATAGCATACCTTCCTGTCATTTCTAGGAAACGATCTCACAGCAGACTCCGTGGTCTCCTGGCCCTAAAGATCTCTCTACCCTCTGTTCTGAGACGCCCCCTGAGCCATAGGTGTGGAGGTTGCCTTGTTGGTGTGTCCGCTGGGACTGGGTACCCCACGCCCCGTTGTTCTCTGTGTTAGGACCAGTTGTGGCTTTCTGTAATGGTCTCCGTCTACTGCGTACCGACACGGGGTCAGAGCTACATTTATCTTTGGGTACAAGGCTACGTATTGAGCATGCAGTTAGGAATCACACAGGTTTGGTAAAGGCAGTAGTTTCTCCTCTGAAATCTGTGGCGTTACTAGCCATGGGTATTTTGCCAGGTTTCCAGCATCAGGCACGATTTCTCTTCCCTAATAAGTGGGCCTTAAGTCCAATTAGAGAGCTGCTGGTCCCTGCCAGGATATGAATACCACCATTGCAGCTGTAGGGATATCTTACCATACTGTCGCTGTTGTGGACCACGGATGTCACAGCTGAGCAGGACCACTGACTGCTTCCTTCCCTTGGCAGCCTGCATAGCCCCTTCTGGTTCTATGAAAGCTAATCTTCCAGGAGGGAACTTCGAGCAAGATCCAGCTCTGTTCCCCTGATTCCTGTGTCCAAAGTGGTGTCTTCAGCAATAAAGACTTAGCTTCAGATTCTGAGACACAACCAGGAGCAACAGCAATAGCCTGTATTGCTTTGTGAGTCTCTGGACTCCCGACTGACAAATGAAAGGGCGTTTCACGTGCCTGTTACTGGGGTTTTTATTAGACAGTCTATGGCTCTTGGGAGTCAAAAAGTATGCAATAATCTAAAAAATGTTTCCATTACTCACGAAGTGAAAAAGTGTGTACCTTAGAGCATATAGCCTCTTGTCATTCCTGACACCGCACCCTAACAAAAACAGCTCAGTGAGGGAACTGGTTGTTTGGCTCACCGTCTGAGAGTGTATGCCCTCGAGATGGAGAGAGCACTGGTGACGAGCTCATAAGGCACCTGGTCACGTTACAGCTACCATCAGAAAGCAGAGGGCAAGGCCCAGCTCACGGACGGTGCCGCCCACATCTCCGGTGGGCCCTTCCTCCCTAGTCACCGTCATCTAGAAACGCCGTTATAGACATGCTCAGAGACTTGTTTCCATTTTCACTCTACTGGCATCAAACTGACAACCAAAAGTTGCATCACAACAAATTAAATAAAATACAATATTTTATTTTCAAAGTGTATCACATTTATTTATTTTAGTGTGTGTGCATGTGTATGTGTGTATGTGTATGTGTATATGTGCATGTGTGTGTATGTTCCTGTGTGTATGTGTGTATGTGTGTGTATGTGCCTGTGTGTATGTGTGTATGTATACATGTATGTATGTATGTGTGTATGTGTATATGTGCATGTGTGTGTGTGTTCCTGTGTGTATGTTCCTGTGTGTGTGTGTGTGTGTGTGTGTGTGTGTGTGTGTAGGTCAGAAGACAACTTGCTGGAGTAAGCTCTTTCCTCCTACCAGATGGGACCTGGGGATGGAACTCGGGTCATCAGGGTTGGTGACAAGTGCCTTTACCTCTGAGCCGCATGCCCCTCCCTGTTTTGGCTGATATTTCTAAAGTACATTTGCTCCAAGAAGAAGGTGTGCAGTGGCATCTCCGTGGTAGCGGGCAGAGAGGAAATAAGAGTGCTGCGAGAGAAGGAGGGGTCACAGGACAACCAGGGAGCTTGAATCCCACCCTCGCCACGCAGGCGCCGTCCTTCCGAGTCACATGGTCCCCACCTCTCAGCTGACTCATCGCGAAATTCTTGTGGACAGAAAAAAACAAACAAACAATTAATGAAAGGGCTTTTAAAACTGCTCTGTGTGGCCGGGCAGCGGCGCACGCCTTTAATCCCAGCACTCGGGAGGCAGAGGCAGGCGGATCTCTGTGAGTTCGAGGCCAGCCTGGTCTACCAAGTGAGCTCCAGTAAAGGCGCAAAGCTACACAGAGAAACCCTGTCCCGAAAAACCAAAAAAAATAAAATAAAATAAAATAAAATAAAAAATAAAAAATAGAAAAACCTGCTCTGTGTGTATTTTGTGATACAACACGGCATTGTTCGTCATGTTGTTCAACTGCAGCTACACTTTCTGTAACGGAGTCCTTGGATAAACACATTTTTAAAACTCTGGATGACATCTAATCCATTGCTTCCTATGGGGTTTTCCAGGTGGCCAGGGAGGCCAAAAGTTTCTCTCAATCAATCCAAGTGTCTGCTTCATTGAGACAAAAATTAAATTATTATCTGACCTCCCCTCCTTCCTCATTCCTTTGTGCTGAAATATTGAAAGCTGCATGCCGAAATAAAACACTGTATGAAAGAAAGGAATTTTCTATACCCTGCATAGCCAGCCCTGAGCCTCAAAACCTCTGGTGCTGAGGACTAACCTACCTGTGCTGGCCGTCTCCTTCTCCATCTTCTTCTTCTTCCTCCTCCTCCTCCTTCTCTTCCTCTTCCTCTTCCTTCTCCTCCTCTTCTTTCTCCTTCTTCTTCTTCCTCCTCCTCCTCCTGCCGTGGACTCTCTCCGGAGTAATCAGAGATGAGCTGGCTTCTTTAGCTTTTCTCAGAGGTCACCATCCTGCCCTGACTTGTCTGGTGTGTAAGCAGACACTGGTTCATGTATGCAGGTTGGTTTTTCGGTGTTTAATACAGAGGGATGGAGGGAGCCTCTGTTCACCCTGGCTGTGCCTTCAAAGACGTTTCTGCTGGGCACAGAACTCTAGCTGGGTGACACTTCCACTTTCAAGATCTTTAGATTTTCAGTGTGTCAGAGATAGCTTCTGACTCATGTTTTTGACACAAAAAAGTATTATTCTGTTTCCAATGTAACTTCTTTCCCTGTCACCAGCCACATCATCCCATCTCTTTTCACATTTAGTATTTTTTTTCAATCCTATAGATGGAATCCAGAGCCTTATAACACACACACACACACACACACACACACATACACACACACACACAGGCAAGCCTTTTATTATTGGATGTTGAAGATTTTTGATTTACATTTTATGCGTTGGGATAGTCCCCTCCCTTCTTCCTGTCCTCCTTTCTTCCTACCCCCCCCCCCCCCCGCCTCCCACCTTCCCCCCCCCCCCCCTTAGTGTGCTGGCAGTTAAATCCAGACCTCAATCCTGATCAGGACTACCAATCAGCCAACTCCCTAAACATACTTCACTGCTCATCTTGTAGCACGGTCCATAAAGCGTCTCTAAGTACCATCCAGGTGACCGCGATCACTGATTGCTTTTTCCCAGTCCCTTTCCTGTGCCGCCTACTCCAGCCTCTGAAAAGTGGTTGGTGTTTTTCCCCTGCGTTATTCCCCATTTTCTAACTGAAGTCGATACACAAGTCCAAAGTCAGTTACTGTGTCATTTTTGTCAGAAACACAAATTTGGTTAGATTATTAAAAACGATTGTCCAATTAAAAAAGGCAAATAACATTTTGGTGTTTTTATGCACTAACCAATGAAAATAGATCATGGACCTGAATGACTAATCCAACTCTATACTCCAGAGATCCCTTTCAAATAAATTGAAAAAAATTTACATTTATATTCTCTTTGATTGCACACAATGCTGAAAACCCAAGTTGTTCAGCGATGCATAATTTTTGGTACATTACACAATTGTGGGGCTGGTAGATGGCTTTGTTCACTATTGCACTCATTTCTTCTGTGTACTATAAAAAATATTACATGTCATAGTATTCATTGTTTGGTACAGACACAAAGACACTAACTCTTCCAGAATCAAAGGGGCGTGTGACACTCAGTCAGCACCTAGAGCCGACTCTGTGTTTACCTTCTTCCTCCCCTTATATCCATCCCTCTCTCTGTGTGTGGAATCCCAGGCCTCCTCTAATATTTGGACCATTCTTCACCTTCTCCTCATCTATTGTTTCCATGCCAATAAATTTATATTGAGACTTATTTTCCTCTCCTCTGTTTAGCACAAAATATTTGTCTCATTCTCATTTGTTTGAAATTATTTATGTACATGTCAAAACTCCAGTAGGATGTGAGTTCCTTAAAAGCAAAGACTAAACCTTAGTGATTTCGGGTACTCAGCACCTAGTACTATGGCTGTCAAACCTAGTGCCTGGTAAAGTGTTGCTTAATGAGTGAGGGAGGGAATTGAAAGGGCCTCTGAGTGACCCACTGAGTCACCATTGTTCTCTGAATGAGGGTCACGCAAGTCAATGTCTGCAGCCCATGTGGACCTCTCGGCTGAGGTGCATGGAGTGCAGGTGTGCGCTGAGTTAGTAGTGAGGCTCCATGCCCTCTCCCCTTCTCCATGACGTGGCTCTGCTTCCTCCTGCCACTTCTCCAGTCTCCCTTGGTCATTGAGGACATGGAAGCTTCTGGAAGCAGTGGGTAGTCGGCCCCATTAGTTTTGTAGGGGACTCCCCCCTTGAGTGCATTTAGATAGTAGTTTCTCAGTTCCTCTCTAAAGCATCCCTGCCCAGAGCCTTTCATCTCTAATCACTCCTCTCTGTGATACGTCCGCTTATTGGGTGTTAGTCACTCTTCACTTGCAGAACTGAATTTCGACCTGCTGTATTCCTTGGGACCTGAGTGAGGTGGTGGCCACCGAGCAATTTGAGCAAAGGAAGGCCAGGCCTGTTGAAGTCAGTTTCTCAGGTGTTTGCAGAGTCACGCCTTCCCCATATCTTGCACAGCCTGAGGTACTGGAGGTGCGACACTGAGTTAGCTTTGTGTAGTTCCTTTAGATGGAAAGATTGGTAAGCAAAAATGAGTACTCAGTACAAGGGTGTGTGTGTGTGTGTGTGTGTGTGTGTGTGTGTGTGTGTGTGTGTAGATAAGAAGCTCTGGAGATTAAAAGGGAAATCCTGCCTTTGAAGAATACAGTGTATCACACAGAAAGAAATGTCTGAGCTGAGTCTTTCAGGGTTGACTAGGAGTTCATCAAGCAGAAGAGACTGGAATTCAGCAGGAAGAAGTCACAGAACTATGACAGACACCTGAGGGAACCATTTAAAGGTGGAAACATTTGCCTTCAGCTTAGGGTTGCTGATGTTTTGATCTGCTGTCAGCTGGCATAGTGGCTTTGGACCTAACTGAGGCAGAGCATCATGGGAGGGAGGGTGTGATGGAGCAGAACTGCTCAGCTCATGATGGCAGAGAAATGCAGAGACCAAGGACCAGGAGCGAGATGAGCCATCCGAGAACACAGTGACTACTTCCTTCCATGAGGCCCTATCTCCTTCTTCTACTTCCCAATGATACCATCAAATAGGAACATATCAATGGATTAGCTCATTGATTAGGCCAGAGCCTTCATGATCCAATTTGTTCCCTAAATTATAACCTCTGAATATTGCACTGGGGACCAAGTCTTCAACACACGTGTTTTGAGAATACATTTCATATCCAAACCATGATCATGTGCAAAGTCACGTGTCTAAGTTAGGGTTTCTGTTGCTGTGAAGAGACACCATGACCACAGCAACTCTTATAAAGGAAAACAATCAATTGGGGATGGCTAGAGGTTCAGAGGTCTAGTCCATTATCATCATGATGGGAAACAGGGCAGTGTGGCGGCAGACATGGTGCTGGAGAAGGAGCTGAGAGTTCTACATCTTGATCTGCAGGCAGTAGAAGGAGACTGTTACACTAGGCATAGCTTGAGCATATGAGACCTCAAAGCCCAGCCCCACAGTGACATACTTCCTCCAACAAGGCCACACCTCCTAACAGTACCACTTCCTATGGGCCAAGCATTCAAACACATGAGTTTATGGGGGCCATACTTATTCAAACCACTACAGCATGGAAACCTGAAAGATTATGGTTTACATGGAAGGGAGGCTGTGAGAAGAAATTGGTGGGAATATTAAATTAAACTATAGTCTGCATTTTATTTAATTAAAGAAAATTGTTATATATTTGTTTATTTTGTTTGCATGGGGTGTAACACACACATGCCACAGCATGTATGTAGAATTCAGAGGACAGCTCACAGGAGCCAGTGTAGCATGAATTATTAGAAGGTCTTATTAGTAAAAACCAATCTGGAGCCAGATATTAGGGTGAACGCTAAAAGATCAGAGAAACAGAACCAGCCACAGCTAACCTCACCTTGCCAATTCCTCAACTGATCCTGTTTCCTCAAACTGGAAGCCTCTGAGTCCTCATCCAAATGGATCTCAGCTGAACTGCTGCTAGAAGCCTAAAAGCTTAACCAGGCTTAGTTCCTGGTCCTCATGCCTTATATACCTTTCTGCTTCCTGCCATCACTTCCTGGGATTAAAGGCGTGTGTCACCATGCCTGGCTGTTGCCAATGTGGCTTTGAACTCAGAGAGATCTGAATGGATCTGTGCTTCCGGAATGCTAGGATTAAAGGTGTGTGTGTGTGTGTGTGTGTGTGTGTGTGTGTGTGTGTCACCATTTTCTGGCCTCTATATCTAGTGGCTGTTCTGTTCTCTGACCCCAGATTAGGGTGCACAATATTTTGGGGAACACAGTATCACAAGTCAGTTCTCTCCTTCCACCGCGTGAGTCCTGAGGATCAAACTCAGGTGACCAGGCTTGGAAGCAGGGGCCTTTACCAGCTGAGCCAGCTCACTGGCCCAAGTCTGCACTTTTTATGACCTGCTAAGAAATAGAATTTCTTCCCACAAGCTCAAGCCCCCCAAATCTCAGTTATATTCTTACTTTCACACTATTCCTGTGTCTATTCAGTGCTTTTTACTAACTCTCTTCTTTAAATCAACTTTAACTTGCCTCACTTAAAAATGTTATTATGGAATACTTTATTACTTTAAAAATAATGTGTTGGTATGCATAAATGATGGTATATAGGGAATATGAGAAGGAATACTTGGAAGTAAATCATCACTGACCTTATGAACCAAACCCTTCCTGGTTCCCATGCTCTGTTTGTATGCCCCCTGCCTGGGTCATCTCCTTCTGTCCTATACCTGTCTTCAACAGTCTGGATTTCATAGTCCTTATTCTGCTGCTTTGTGAAGAATTATCAACTGTCTGTGTCTAGGCTTGCCTGATTTTGATGTATCTTGAATGTGTCCTCCATAGACTCTCGTGATACTCGGTGTGGTGGCGCTGAGCCAGGGATTCTGTGACTGAGGGTGATTCTGGTATCACAGCCCAGCCCGGGGAGGAGATGGTCATCTCCCAGGGTAAGTTCTCCCAAGAGCATGCTGTTCTAAAAATAGCAAGATCGGTCCCCTGCCCCATCTCTGTCTTCCTGTCTTGTCATGGAGTCCCTGGCATTGGAACATGTTCTGACTTCGATGCCACCCACTGTGTAGAGACAGCACCAAAGGGGCTCTCACCAGAGGCCAGACAGACAGAACCACTGATTTTGGACTTTCAGCTTCCAAAACTGTGCAATGAGTACCCCGTACCCCGTACCCCATGCCCCGTACCCCTTTTTAAACCAAGTGCCAACTTCAGGCATTTGTTGTAGCAACAAAAAGTCCTTATCAGTATACTGTTTACCTTTGGATTTGAGCTTTAGATTTTGATTCCAAACAGATAATTGTCATAGTCTCAGAAGACAGAGTTCCAGGACCTAGATTAAAGCAGGCAGAGCAGGAAAGGGTGAATTCAGCTATTTCAAGGTAGAATTTGTGGGGGTATTGTGTTCCCCAAAATATTGTGTATGCTAATAAACTTATCTGGGGTCAGAGAACAGGACAGCCACAATATTAAACATAGAGGTTAGGCAGTGGTAGCATACGCCTTTAATCCTAGCATTCCAGAGGCAGAAATTCATGTGTTCAAGGATACACCCAAGCATGGTGATACACACCTTTAATCCCAGAAAGTCAGCCTTTAATCCCAGGGAGTGGTAGTAGAAAGCAGAAAGGTATATAAGGCGTGAGGACCAGAAACTAGAAGCATTTTGGCCTGGAGAAGCGGCCTGGAGAAGCATATGGCTGGTTAAGCTTTCAGGCTTCTAGCAGCAGTTCAGCTGAGACCCATTCTGGATGAGGGCTCGGGGCATCCAGTCTGAGGAAACAAGACCAGCTGAGGACCCAGCAAGGTGAGATAGCTGTGGCTTGCTCTGTCTCTCTGACCTTCCAGTGTTCACCCCAATAACTGGCCTCAGGTTTGATCTTATTAATAAGAACTCGTTAAGACTTTTAAGATTCATGCTACAAGAATTGCTGAAACTAAGTGACTATTCAAAAGAAATGGATTTTATAAAATCAGATTTTCTTCAGAAATTGGTACTGTAAGCCGGGTGAGGTGGCTCACACCTTTAATCCCAGCACTGGGGAGACAGAGGCAGGTGGATCTCTGTGAGTTCAAGACCAGCCTGGGCTACGGAGTGAGTTCCAGGAAAGGCTCCAAAGCTATACAAAGAGAAAAAAAGAAAAAGAAAAGAAAGAAATTGGCACAGTTTAACATTTCTAATATTAAAAATATTGAGACCTTATTTTATTTATTGGCATATTTTGTGTTTTGACAGTTGCGTTCACGGTTCCCTCGGTTTGGGGGAATGAAAAGAGCAAAGCCATGGGCTTTCTCCCTGTGAAGCCCATTTTGTACCTTTAAAGACAAGTAAAGAAGGCAACGTTGTCCGGTCTGCGGTGGCTTTTAGGGTGTGGTATCTTATGACCCAACTGTGTAGCTTACATGCAGATCCTGGTTGTTTAGCTCTAAGATAAGTCTTTCTCTCCAGGCCATAATATATTGAATTTGCCTTTTGAATTTCACCACACCCAGCTTTGTTTTTAAATACAAATCTCATGGTCTTTTTTGCAGACCGTCTATACAATATCACTATTATTTTCAGAGCATCTTTCTCGGAAAGGCCCGACAATTTGGGTGATATTTACAAACTGTAGTTAGTTAATTTAAGGCTGTCTACACTAAGAGAGTTTTTAACTTTAAAATAAGAGGTTGATTTAGCCAATTTTATTGAGACTAAAGTAATTAACTTGTAATTTGTGGTTGGCTCAAAAGAGTCACCCACTGGAAGGAGTATGATCTGGGTACTGCCCAAGCCCTCACACCAAATCTGATTGGGTGATTTGAGCAAAATAAAATGGTTTGGAAGAAGTAGTTTCCATCCAGAAAGCCATTTGTACCATACCAATTAGCCTTGCAAACCAGTTGGACTTGCTGGGTCAGAAAGCAGCCATGCAACAGGACTTAAAAAAATACAAAATGATCTCTTATGAAATGCCGGTGGAATATAATAATTGCCCTATTAATAGATCGACTTTAGAGAGCCATTGTCTTCCCAGGTTCCTCATAATTTAAACAACTCCTCTAGTAAAAACTGGTTATTCACTGAAGTTACAGACTGGAAAACCCAGCCATTGGAGATAAAATGCCTTAGATAAATTAGCAGTGTTCACCAGTGGTGACATTCCAGTAGATCCCAGTGGTTCTGCATGCCAGTACTTGGCTGTGGGCCCCTTCGCCTTTCCAATTCAATTAGAGTAACATTCATTTAGTCCCATTCTGTAGAAGTGCTGTGCTAGGTATCCTGTTGGTGCCAGACTGCCTTCCCAGTGGGCCGGGCAGCACAGGAGGATCCCAGCCGTTTGAAGCAGGGTTTCAAGCATCGCTGTGATGGGAAGATATCATTTCATTTGTCTTCTGAATAGTTAAACTGGGAGGAGGAGGTGGATATGGTTCACTCTGAACGGAGAACATCCATTGCCCTGTCTTCTCCAGTGGAAACTTAGACGAACGTGCAGCTAAGTGCAGGGAAGGAGTTGGTGTTTTGGGGAGTTTCACAGGTAAAGTCTTCAAATCTATTTGACGTGATAAACAAAAACCTGTAACTGAATCTTAACAAGACATATGAAGCATTCAGAGTTTAGAGGCCACGTCCATGGGTTGAAACACTTTTTTTTTCTGCATACACATATGTGTACCAATTATTCCTGGAGTTTTCCTCCCTGAGCAGAAGGGAAAATTCTCTGACCAGAACAAGCTCATTTCTATCTGTACTTTAAAAATGTATAGTCGAGCACAACGGCTTACATCTGTTCTCTCACCCTTGGGACTGAGGCAGGACAATTGCCATGAGTTCAAGGCCAGCCTAGGTTACACAATGAGAGGTCATGTCTTGAAAAACAAACAAAACATTGTTTGCATCTCTTGATGACTGCTGATGGAAAGGGGGCAGGGCAGTCAGGAAGCAGCTAGAAAAGCCAACAAAAGGATCTTTTAAAATCCCACCTATTTGAATGTTTAAATCGTAACAGAAATCCACTTATGAGTTATGACCTGTTTTTGGTACTGGAAGATAACACAGGCATAATTAAAGCTTCAAGCCTAGTTGTTGGGTGCTCTGTCCAGAGAGATGCTTTTAGGAGCTCAGGCACCGTTTACCTTGTAAAAATCACCCTGGCTTTGTGCACTCATTTATGTGACAGCTGTTAAAGCTATGATGTCTAGATCAGGCTACCACAAGCACAAGCCCAGCGGAACTTCTCAACACCCAAGGCCTTGAAAGCATGCTTGGCCGGGAGGGGAGAGTAGGTGTTTACATTTCGTGGTGCTTCCCCCACCCTCTTCCTTTCTTTTCATTTTCCCTCCCCCCATCCCGAATC
>CABHPH010150076.1:0-11698 GCA_902168325.1 Peromyscus nudipes
CACAGAGATCCACTTACCTCTGCCTCCCAAGTGCTGGGATTAAAGGCTGCACCACCATGGCTGGCAGGCTTGTTTGTCTGTTTTTGACTCTTTCTTCTGGTCTCCCTCTATCATATCCATAACTCAAATGTTGAAAATGTGTTCACTTAATTGTAACCTCTGAGTCTGAGGGGTTTTTTTCCTCTCTTTCTAATTTTTTTCTGTTCTTATTTCCTCTTTTCTTATCTGATTAGACCCATTCTGTTATTGAGGCCTTCAATGGTATTTTTATTTTATTTATTGACTTCATTAGCTCCAAGATTTGGTTTTTGTTTTTCTTGTTTCTTTAAGATTCTGTCTCTTTGCTAAATTTCTCTAATGTCATACACTGTCTTCGTGCTTGGTCAGGCTGGGTGCCTGTCAATGTCTGAGAGATACAGAGGCTAGGCTGGATCAATGGATCCATAAGGAGTCCTTGTCAGTGTGCAAAGGGTTAACAGGGGACTTTGCAGCTCCCCCGCCACCCCTGGGGAGGGGGGACTAACTTACCCAGGGGTAGGCCAGCCCTGTTGCTTCCTAGGGCCAGAGGTGGGCCAGCTGAGCTGCTAATAGGCTGCTCAGTTGCTTCTTGGGGGCCTCCTGGGAAGTGGGGAGCTGAGTCACTCAGGATAGGCTGCCTGGCTGCCCCACCCCACCCCCAGCAGGTAGGGAAACCTGGCTGCTTCCCAAGGCCCTCAACAGGTCAAGCTGCTAAGAATTGACGGTCTGGCCGCTTTTTAAAGAGGCTGAGGGCAGGCAGGTGGCACTTCCTGGTCACTTTTGGAACAACGGGAGGGCGGTTAAGGACACGAGTGTTATTGGGAGGGGTGTAGGCCTGCCAACCAAGTCGATTGGGTGAGCTGCTCAGGTAATTCCTAGGTTTAGGGGAGGATGGAAGGTGGGCAGAGACATCTGGTTAGCTCATGGGCTGGGTCTGCTGGTCACCAGACTATCGGTGGGCGGAGTCTTACCATAGTACTGATCAATCAGCATTTGGGTTTCGGCAGACAGGATGTGAGCTGTGCTCACTCTCTGTGGCCGATAATGTGGAAACCTGGGAGCTCCCCCAAACTACTCATTCATTTATTCTCAGCGGATTCTGACTGTGTAGCCCAGGCTCCCTTGAACTCACCATGGAGCTGAGCTGGCCTTGACCTTGTCCTTCTCTTGCCTCAGGCTTCTCAGAGCTAGGATAACATGCATGAACCCCAGCCCCTACCTCCAAACTGGCCTTTGGCTCGTGAGGGCATCAAACGCTTTAGAGGTTCATGTGTAAGTGGTGACTACCAGGCACCTGACTAGTCTCTAATCTCCCAGCAGCAATGAGCAGACCTCTAACCTTTTCTAGGAAGGCTCCTGCACACAGTTCAGTCAGACGCCCTTGGGAAAGCGTGCTCAGCCCACCGTCCCTGCGGTCACCACACTGCCGCACTGCCCATTCACTGTAGCTCTTGGGAGGCGACAACTCTTATTTGCTACTCTCCCCAGAGCTCTGCAAAGGCCTTGGTACTTAGGGGCTGGCTAGGGGAGAGTTGACCTCAGTTCCCCGGGCTGAGGAGCAGGGTGAAGAGTCACAACGGAGTTGGTACAATCACATTCTGGGAGGTGCAGATCTGGATGGAGGCTGAGTTCCGGCCCCCACCGAATCTGGGGGGAGGATATTTTCTCCTATGCCCAGGGCATACTCTGCAAGGAGCGTCCAGAATTAAGCCCGCATGCTGTGTAGACACACACCGACTTAATGAGCTACACTTCCTTGACCACCCCCGCCTGCTCCCCTTCTGTGCTTCCTCATCTTCTTTGGCATTTTCAGAGAGGGTCTTGCTATGTAGCACTAGCTGGCCTTGAACTCCTGGCAAACCTCCTGCCTCAGCCTCTTAAATGCTGAGATTACAGACATGAGTCAGACACCTGGCTCCATTTTTCATTCTTTACCGTCTTGGAATTGCAGAAGCAGAAATGGCTCACCCTCAATCTGAAGCTTTGTATGACTTGTTCAGAAGAAACGTCAACAGCCTTTGGTTTGGGCTTGACTTGGGTGAGTGTGCCAAGACCAGCTCAGAGGACTCTCTTCAGATGCACTGTGTGTCTATAGTTCTGCTCTGGACCAAGTCACCCACGAGCTTGTTTTTCTGAGGCTCCAAAGCCGTCATCCTTTGGTTCCTAATAGACTCCTAATAGAGCTACACTGTATCGGTTTTTAGCCTGGGCAGGCACGAGGTCTCTCCAGGGTCCCCTCACTTGGCAGTCATTCCAGGGCCAGGGTGGGGTGCTCAGCCGAGTCCCCACCTTTTCAGTCTTCCATGAAAGTCATCAGAACCCCGAGATCCAACTTCAGTTTACCTCTCCCAGATATCTTGGCTGAATTTTTCAAAATTATCTCCCCAGTGTCCAATGCAATTCCCGGCACTCAACACAAAATGCACCCTGGGCTGGTAAGATGGCACATGGGGAAAAGGTGCCTATAGCCAAGCCTCATGAACTGAGTTTGATCCCCAGGACCCACACAGGGAAGGAAACAGTTACCTCCTTCAAGTTACCCTCTGAGTTCCACATGTACCCACACTGTCTTCCTCCCCCACACACTAAGTAAATAAAATCTAAAAACATGTTTGAGCCATTGAGCCAGGCCATTAAGCTTAAATCTGAGGGAAGAATGATCTAGAACATAATACACTCTCAGTCCCTTTAGCCTCTCCCCAATGTTGATGCTGGTGGGGTGGATGGACAAGAAGCCCAGAATTCTGGGCACTGTGGTGCAGTGGCCTGGACATGGCAGAGTGCACGGGCGGGCCATCAGGATGCTCGCTCTCACCTGTCTCGCCAAGCCCAAGCCAGGCGTGAGGAGTACGGTGCCAGGAGAGAAGAGGGGAATGTGAGGTGATCCAGATCAGTCGGTAATGTTGACGCGAGGTAAATTAAAGACGAAAGTCGGACAAGAATGAGTGAGGACCCAGGCAGGAACTTCAGAACATTACAGAAAGAAATGTACAAAGAACTATGGAGCCCTAGGGTGAGAAAAGTGTCACAGACCAGGTGACATCTGAGGGAGAGCTGTACAGGCAGAGAACATGAAGGGACACTTTTCGGTAGCCTATGTGTGGACAGAGTACCAAGCCGAGTGCTGGCTTCACCCAGCCCCCGCCCTCCCAAATCCCTCACCTGAGAAGAGCAGTCTGCAATGAGCAGTTCTGCCAGAAGAGACTAGAGTCCTCGGTGCCAGCAACATTGGAGCCGCTTGTTAAAGTACAGCAGTGGCTCTTAGGGCCAAGACTGGGAGGCATTCCCTGCTGAGGAATGGCATGCACAGTGAACGGGTATAAAAGAGGGGTTTTCAGGGCAGTGCCCGGAGGTGAGGTACCTGGAGACATCATCCTCTGGTGCTGACAGCTCTGTCAGGTGGTCAAAAGGCTTAAAAAAACCTAAATTACAAGTTATCAGTTGCATCCTGTGTGGCTGAAGATGCCAACAGCCACCTTTCTGCTATGTGCGGCATTCCTGTATCAACAGATGCCAATCACTGGGTTTGTATGTACAGTCTATACAGGTCCCGACAGCTCCTGGCCAGAAGATATTCCGGGAAGGTATACATAATGTGGAGTGGGCGGGGTTAAGGACAGAGCAGTAAGGGCACTTCATACCCCTGACTGCAGGCCAGGCCCCAGGCCACAAATTATGGTTGTGACGGCAACTGCCCAGGCGGTAGGGACCGCTGTTCCCACTCTTGCAGGGGAGGCTGAAGCTCGGCTTGACTAAGAAACCTGCACAGGGTCACAGCGCTAGGTAAGTGGTGAAGCTGGATGGAAACCCAGGTTTACCTGGCTCCAAATCCTCATCACTTTTTCCCTTGTGTGGACTGAGGAAGCCGAGCCCCAGCTGCAGTCAGTCTTTGCTAGAACAGCATAATGAACTACTGTGAGCCTGGTCAGAGTACTGGCATGGTTCTACCCACAAAGATCAATGACCCCAGGGCGAGGTCATGGGGCAAAGACACCCTTCCCCCATCCCCACAGGCTTTATTATGGTGCCAAGAGATGACAATCTGAGCATGGCCAGATCACCTCTGCTCAGCTACCGAGCTCCCTGCCCCTGCCAACCCAAGTCTACCCTCAGAGAAGGTCTGGGATGTAGCCAGTAGTTAACCCAGTCATGTTTTTTTGGTGTGTGTGTGGGGGGGTGGGGGCAGGTGTGGGCATTCTCCAGCTGGAGGTAACATAGTATTTATAATTGGTGTAACCCAGGTCCCCAGGTGACCCTGTGAATATCCACCCTCCAAGCCCTGCCTCCAAAGGGGCTCATGGTTGGACAAAATGACCACTGCTGACGGATGGTTGTGGTGGTATTGTGTTCCCCAAAATATTGTGTACCTTAATAAACTTATCTGGGGTCAGAGACGGAATAGCCACAATATGAAACAGAGGTTAGGCAGTGGTAGCATACGCCTTTAATCCTAGCATTCCAGAGGCAGAAATTCATGTGTTCAAGGATACACCCAAGCATGGTGACCCACGCCATGATTTAATCCCAGAAAGCACGCCTTTAATCCCAGGGAGTGGTGGTAGAAAGCAGAAAGATATATAAGGCGTGAGGACCAGAAACTAGAGGCATTTGCCCTGGAGAGGCCTTTGGCCTGGAGAAGCATGTGGCTGGTTAAGCTTTCAGGCTTCTAGCAGCAGTTCAGCTGAGACCCATTCTGGATGAGGGCTCGGGGCATCCAGTCTGAGGAAACAAGACCAGCTGAGGATTCAGCGAGGTGAAAAAAAAAAAAAAAAAAAAAAAAAAAAAAAAAAAAGTGGTCATTTTGTCCAACCATGAGCCCCGTTGGAGGCAGGGGTTGGACAAAATGACCACTGCTGACAGATGGTAGCTCTGGGATGCTGTGGACAAGACTTGCTGGTCTTTCCTTTTCTTCCCCTGGTAAACTTCTCCTGTGTTGAGTCCCTGTGTGAGGACTGGGCCAGAGATGACACAACCAGGCGTCCCCTCCCCTTCCTCCTGTGCAGACAGCTCTGCTCAGGCGCCTGCAGACCCTAAAGTCCAAGCTCTCCCCTGCCAATCTGAGACCGCAAAACAATGAGTGTTTGTGAGGCAGCTAGGGGCAGAGCTGGTAGGGGCCTGACCTCCCTGACAGCCTTCCCCACACCCCAGTGCTGGGCATGGATGGCAGCCTGTGATCTGGGCACAGCATGCCATGCTCTGTCCTGCCGCCTCCTGCCTTTTCTTCCTTCTCCCCAAGTTAAGACTGGTGTCACGCAGAGGTAGCAGAGCCATCAGAGGAGGCCACTGATGGCCAAGATCACTGTTTCTTTTCCTCAAGGTACCCCATGAGCTAATGGTACCTCCTCCAACTGGTGGTCATTCTCATTGCCTCCTACCTCAGGGCAGGAGAGAAATGGAGACAAGTTCACTGCTATCAGGGGCACCTGTGTATGTAACAATCTCTGAGACAGGTTCAAGGGCATGGACAGGTGCTGGCCAGAAGCACTCCGAGGGGTATATACACTGAACAAAGTCCTACATTTATACCTGGCTGATCCTGACGGTGTGCATGGGCGTGGATGGAGTGATGGAGCCTGAGGTGGCAATGGTGTTTTGCTTGGTCAGAAGCTCTGTGCCCACAGTTACCCCAGAGGCAAGAGATCAGGGCCAATGGCAACATCAGGCCATAAGCAGGCCCCACAGAGATGGCTTCTGAGCCCAGATCCCAAGCACATGTCTTACCCACTTGGTGCTCCTGCCCCATTTGGGCGTCTGCTTCTTGGGGTGAGCTCTGCAGCTGGCCCTGAGCCCAGATGTGCTATCTGGAGCTGAGCAGCAGATTGATGATGTCTGTCTTCCATCTGTGTCAAATTGTCTGACTGAAGGAAACCCTATCTGAGCCCTCAGAACTGGGGTGGGGAGGGAGAAGGAGTTGGGTCTGCTCCAGCACAAGAGGCTCAAAGACGCCACAAGCTGATAACAGGCTTGACCTCCCCCCACCTATGCTTTTACGATGCTGTCAGGGGTCAGGGGTCAGGGGTCAGGTACGTGTCTTTCCTACCAGAGGCTACCCTCTCACTACTTCTTCCATTTGCTTGGCTTTTTGATAAAGTTCTTAGACCGTAGCCCAGGTTGGCCTAGCATTCACTATATAGCCCAGGCTGGCCTTGAACTTTTAGCAGTCCTCCTGCCTCAGTCTCCCAAGTGCTAGAATTATAGATGTGAGCCACTAAGCCCAGCTCCCTTACTTGCTGAGACCTGGACTCTGTATTATCAGGTAGAGCAGGCAGAGAATTTCCAGGAAAGGCAGGCACAGCTTCAGACTGGTCTCCATGGGGAGAACGAGAGCCTCAGCCAGGCTTTTCTCTTCTAGCTCTGGCCGTTTGTGGAGGACAGTCACACAGGGACCTCCTTCTCTGGGAGCAGATGAGCA
The DNA here is from genome assembly GCA_902168325.1 of Peromyscus nudipes. Taxonomy (NCBI): domain Eukaryota; kingdom Metazoa; phylum Chordata; class Mammalia; order Rodentia; family Cricetidae; genus Peromyscus; species Peromyscus nudipes. The sequence continues at coordinate 6,431 of CABHPH010150076.1, forward strand.
GGGAAAGTGGGCCGTGTCCTGCAGGTGCGGTCAGGCAGCCTGCTTTCCACCCCCAAGGACTAGTGTAGGGGGGACTGAGATTGGAGCCCTCCCTCTTCGGGGAGTCCCGGCGGCGGCGGAGGCACGGTCTGGGAGCAGGCGAACACACTTGGTACTTACAGCAGCTTTGCAGCTCACAAGCACCAGAGCTCCCCACGTGGGGATCTTGTACCTGAACCAAAACAAGCCAAGCTACTAATCTGAAGAGATCAGTCTTCAAATACCACAGGAATGCAGCCGGCCTGCCTGCTCGCTCCAGGGGCTGTGCTGCACTGCTAAGTAGCGCCCCCCCCCCCACACTTCCTACTGAAGCCCCAAACTTCCTACCACAGCCCGGTTACCAACCAACATCTCCTCATCCTTGTTTAAGGGTTGCTGGCCTTTCCAGGGTGTCCAAGCTGTGCTGTGTCTCCGGGCACTGCCCTCCTGAGCCCTGGTGCAGGCAGTGCTGAGGATAGGCAGCTTCTGAACATGGCACAGCAGCCCTGCCCCCTCCAAAGCCTGCGCTCTTCCCAGCACAGGCCAAAGCTTCTCAAAGTCTGGGAAGGACGAGTGTTTTTGCTTTTCACACTTCACTTCTGCCCCAGAATGATAACTGTAAAACAAGACAACAAAAAAGCACCACTAGGGAAATTAAACACCATGGAAAATGTAATCCCCATCTCAAAATTATTAGATCCATCAGCACAAACTCAAGTTTCCAAATCTTTAGTCTGTTTGCAGAGAACTGTGATGCAGACCGGTTCACGTGACTTTTCGTCCTGAGATACACTAGGGACTCCAGGATGACTGATACCCAGTCTGGGGCATTCTGCTGAGGCTGCTGCCCACTGTACCCTAGGGTGGATGTTACCAGAGGGTAAGCTGGAGAACCTCAGGCCCCGCCCTGGGGCAGGAAAAAACATATTCTCTGATGCTTTGGGAACAGTCACAAGACTGAGGCCTAGCACACAAATTTGCAGCTAGTCTAGTGGGAGCACACAGTGGGTCAACAGCAGGAACCATGCAAAGTCGTATGGGTCTCTAGGCCTCTAAGAAAGGAGGGCCATTTCCTCAAACAAACAAACAAACAACCTCCCAACTCTGGCCATCCACTAAAGCCCCAGCTGTGAAGGTTGGAAGATAGAGCAAGGAGGAAAGAGAAGGGCATGGAGCTTTGGGGTACTGGTGAGGTGAGTTCCTTGACCTGGTAACAGGGCAAACAAGCTACTACAAGGGTAAAGTTAGTTTAAACACACAAAGTGGATTGGTTTTCAGAGGCAGTCAGAACACTGGATGCTGAAGAACATCCTGGGGACGGGGATGGGGGATGGGGGACGGGGGGGGGGGCGCGGGATGGGACGGGGGACGGGGGAGTGGACGGCCAAGGAGCCAACCAGACATAGTTCGGCGACGTCCAGGTCAAGGACGGGCATGTCTGTCGGTCCTTAAACAGCTTCTTGCACTCTGCAGAGGAGTCTGAACTCCTGCTCTTTCCAGAGGGAAGCCCAGAACTCAAGGGCTTTGCTGCAGAGGGAAACTCATCAAAAACACTCAACACATCCTCCAAACAAAAGCAATTTGCATTCCCCGCAAAGGTGCAAGGTTCAGAGCCTGAAAAATGAAGGTATAGGATGGGGCTGTTGGATTTGGACCCTGCTTTGTGCTACCGTAACCTCAGGCAAGTTACAGCTTTCCCATCTATAAAATGGGCCTAAGAACGCTCACAGAAGGGCTGCTGTGTAGAGGTCGAGGTCAAGGACTGTGTTCAGCATTGTGGCTGGCTTGGAGTGGGGTCCCTAACAACTGTGACTTTCCATGTGTATGGCTGACTGGAGTAGAGGCCATGTCTCTGGCATCTAGAACAGTGAATGGGACCTTGTAGAAGGAACCATGGGCTAAAGAGTGACAGTATGAAGGCATCGAGGGACAGAAGAAACCAGAACATAGCAGAGCAACCGCAGAATGAATGCCTCAGTTCCCCAGCAGTGGGAGAGGTTGATCTGGTGAGGGGGAGGGGCTGACTTCAGAGAAGAGATTTCATAGCTTTGGGAAGGGCTGGAACTCAGTGGCTGCTTAGATATTCATGTGGAGAAGGAGAAAGACTCCAGACTTTTTGCTCAGGTGCAAGTGGACAGCAGTGCCATTTCCTGAAATCTGTGACGTGATCTGATGATGCAGTGTATCTGAAATTTGGGGGACTTTGGGTTTGGGACGATTTGAGTCATCCAAGGGGAGCTGTCCCTCGGGAAGTTGAGTCTTTGGATTAGACAGCTAAATACCTTAGCCGATGCAATGGGGTGAGAAGAGAGGAGGGCCGAGCCAAATGCCAACAGGACCAGGGCGTGCCTTGGGTAGAGACTCAGGACTCAGCAGAGAGTCAGAGGATGGGGTGGGGGTGACAACAAATCAGTTTCTAAGCAGAGGAAGAGCCACCGTGGATAGAGCAGGCCAGCTGTCTGGTGCATTTGTCCCTGGGGGCTTTTTGATGAACTGGACCATAGCATTTAAAGGAAAATGGTGTGAGGACAGAGGCTGGGCACTACAGACTCAGAGTTAGCAGGATGGGACAAACAGGAAGTCCTTATCACACTCCTGGCAGGGCGGGGGGTGGGGAGAGGCTGGGCATCTTCCTGGAAGCACAATTATTCTACTCAGACGGAGATGAAGACTCTACTTTCTGTGATTTATAGTATGGGACAGACAGTCTATGTCACTCAGTCTTACCACACCTCCTCCGAGTTGTAGAGATAAAAGTTCCAGGATCCTCCTCTGGAGGAGCAGAGAGGAAAGTGCTTTGGAATGTGGGGATACCAGCTACTCAGCTACCCTGGCTAGGAGCCCACAAGCTTTCAAATCCCCCAGAGCAATGCACTAGGCCTCCTACACCTTCTCACGCAAGGGTCCTAAAACAGGCAACATGGACTATGTTGCCTCCAGACTTCCTGCCTCAGAGAACTCTGCGAGGTCTGGATGGCCACCCTTGTACACTAGGGAATGCAGCCAGCTTGGACCAAGGCTTTGCAGTCCAAGAATCACAGTACCGAGCCTTCCTAAAGCAAAGTGTGTCTCAAAAAAGCATGATTTTCTCCTGCAGAGCTGCATAACGGGGCATTACTCCACCACTGCCTCAGCAGCCATCAGCAGCATCTGGCTAACATCTGTACCCTACCCACTGGCCATCTGTCCTCAACTGTGACAGGAGGTAGGATGCAGTCGTCAGACATGCAGGCTCTGCAGCCAGAACACTTGGATTCGAAACCCAGTTTCAACCAGAAGTGATGGTTCATGCCTGTAAATTCTAGCACTGAGAGGCTAAGGCAGGAAGGCTGTCATGAGTTCAAGGCCTGCCTGGGCCACATAGTGAAGTTCAGAATAGTGTGGGTTACAGAATGAGTCCTGTTTAAAACACACACACATACACACACACACACACACACACACACACACACACACACACACGAGAGAGAGAGAGAGAGAGAGAGAGAGAGAGAGAGAGAGAGAGAGAGACTAACCAGTTTTCATCCTTTCTTATCTGTGTGACTTCAGACAAATTCCTTGAATTCTCTGTGTCTCCATTTCTTCATATCAAAGCTGGACTAATAATAAAATCCATCTCATAAAGTTGTCAAGAAGATTAAAACAGAGAAATAGGAAAAATTCTTAGCACAGGGCCATTGGTAGCTGTGGCTTTCACTTTGCCTGGGGATGACATTCAATACTGAGTGGCCAAACTGGCCACCATATAAAAGGCATCGTGCTCAGGCTGGAGAAATGGCTCAGTGGTTAAGAAAGAGCACATGATGCTCATGCAGAGGACCTGAGTTCGATCCCCAGCACCTACATCAAGCAGCTAGCAACTGCCTGGATCTTCAGCTTCAGGGAGCTGATACCCCTCTGGTCTCCTCAGGCGAACACACAGACACACATACATAAATAATACATTTTTCAAAGGTATGATACCCAATGAACTTAATCATATCTTCCATCAATATGCAAAAGAGCCACTCACAGGCCAGAGAGATGGCTCAGTGGTTAAGAGCACTGACTGCTCACTCACACAGCAGCTCACAACTGTCTGTAATTCAAGTTCCTGTGGATCTGACTCCCTCACACAGACATACATGCACGCCAAATACCAACACACATAAAAATTAAATGAATAAATAAATAAAAATTAAGAGCTACTCACATGTATAAATAAAGGATTTCCAGGAATGTGGAATATCAACTATGGTTCTGAGTGACACATTCAAATAAATTATAATTTTTTCCTACAGTGGTTCTCAATCTTCCTAATGCTGTGATCCTTTAATACGTTGTGGTGACCCCCAACCATAAAATTATCACACTGCTGCTCCATAACTGTAATTTTGCTGCTGTTACGAACTGTACTGTAAATAGCTGACATGCAACCCCCAAAGGGGTCACGACCCACAGGTTGAAAACCTCTGCTTTAAAACAACATTTAAAGTATTTATTGTGATCAAGCCTGAGATGTGTATTTCCCAGAGAGTAAAATAAACAAAACAACAATAACAAAAACCCCAAACTCATCTAATTATAATGAAAGTCACTGGCAAATGGAATTCATTTGCGGACTGTTCAACTTACTGGAATGACTTAACATTTATACAGCCCCAGGAGATGTCATCTGATCTCACTGACTGACTAATACGGGCAGCAATGCTCAGACTTCCCCAAGTTCACACAGCCTATTACGTGAGAAAGTCACAAGGACTCAGTGTCACGAGGACACTGTCCAACACTCTGCCTTTCCAACGCACTGTGCACTGCAAGATGCTGGAATAATACAGACACAGATATAATATTGGTTTTATATTATTTTAAAGATATCTGTTTTCTAATAAGAGAAAGAAAGGGCATGATCTGGGTGGGAAGAAAGGTAGAGAAGATCTGGGAGGAGTTGGGGGGGAGGAAATCGTAATCAGAACATATTGTATGAAAAAAATCTACTTTCAATAAAAATATAAGGAAAAAGAGATGATGCTAGATAGTTGATAGCTGCTCTGTTTCAGCCTAATCCCTGGATTGAAGCTGGATTCATCTGAAACTGTAGAAGAGATCAGAACTAGGTTTGAGCTTGTATTTCCAGTCTAGACCTCTTCATGCTGGGGACTGTGTCTATGCATTCCTCTTTTATGGTACATGGGGAATGTATCTATCAAAAATATAACTGCAGTTGAGGCCAGCCTGGTCTACATAACATGGGGAATGTATCTATCAAGA